>JAYJMB010060346.1:0-26580 GCA_036873735.1 Pouteria campechiana | reverse complement strand
TCCCTCTTGTTGTTTATGCTTTGTTATACACCTACTTACTGAGTTTGCCCGGACTCACCCCTTCTTAATATTTTTTTAGCTGATAGGACAGGTAAAGAATCCCAACTGCGAATTGGGTTGTTAATCCAAATTTGAAGACATTTAAATTATAAAATGGTAAATTGGGATTGGATTCCCTTCATATTACATTTTTGTAAATTAAAATTGTAATTAAATTTTTGTTAGAAGATTAAAATGATGTATATTGTAAAGCGTAGACATGTTATAGTGATCTATTTGTAATTGTAGTTGTGTGATTGCCATCATGACCCGGTTCTGATTTTAGGCAGAGCTGTGAGTATGGGTTCGATGTTTAGTATTTAAATGTAATTGATATTTTATATTGCAAGATTATCAATGGTATGTGATATTACACATGCATATCAGGTGCAAATGCCTTATATTTCAGAGGAGACTATCAAATTTTTGATAAGATTCTTCTCTGGAATATAAGATGGTAGCGTCTCGCATTGGCCTCAAGATGGCATAGTTAAAATGCCTAAGGTGGGAGTTTGGGGCGTTATATAAGATATCTCATTATGAAACTTGAATAGAGTGGGAAAATCTTAAACAAATATCATGTTTCATGCTCACTCAAACCACACTCATTCAATCATCTTTAAAAAATTTGTAAGCTTTTATATGTCCTTATATGCTCAATATGTGCTTTTGCACATTTATTTATATCATAGTTTATAGACCTTATCAATTGAAAAAATCATCTAAGAATCATATTTCAGTATTCAAAATAGGATTTGATCACCAAAGAATTTTATCAATGTAAGGTGGCACATTTAGACCAATTTTGGTACTTCTAAAGTCAGATTTGGAAAATGTGTTCAATATAAAAGTTGTATCCTTTGTTCTTAGATTTTCAATGTATTAAGAATCACATAATTCTGATTTTATATGAGAAAGTTAGAGCTATAACATTACAATTGTCTCCAGTAGCTGAAACTTAGTTTGAAATTTTACTTTGTCAAAAAGGCATCACTTTAAGGCCTAACAACTAATAAAAAGAGGTTAATTTAGTAAAAGTAATAAATATAAAATTTGTAGACTTTTAAATTATCTATCAAGGAATCAATAATCACTTAATTTTGAATTTGTACAAGAAAGTTATGATCAAAATACTAAAATTGCTCTAGATGATACGAAAATTATAGAAAACAACTTGGGATGAAACAGACTATCACATATTATTTGAATTTCCTCATCATATGATTTCAACTTGTATATGCTAAAACATTCCTACAAACGTTATAGTCATGAATAGTAGGAATAATGGATAAAGTAAAGTATAACTTTTAAGCATTCACAAAGACTTAAATTATTTTGTAAATTGTTTCAATCTTGGGAATTCAAGCCTTAATGATGATTTTAGAAGGAATCAAATATATCAAGTTTAGAAAACTTATCTCTTTTGTCACTTCCTTTTTCAATATCTACATTTGAGCTCATAAATGATGATGTCAATCTTGACTTTTCATTTCAGCGATTGATTTTCTTTCTTTAGCTTGAAGTTTGTAGATTGTGAAAATGATTTTGATTTCTTATTATTCTCCTTCTTCCATGTGCTCATTGCAAGCCGTTCCTGTCTACACTTGAGAGATTCTTGCACTTTTTCTTTCATTAGCAAAATCAAACAAATGTGAGCTTTATGCAGTAGTTCAATCAATGCAATTCCTTTCTATCAAAAAATAGTATATAGTTACGAATCTAGACTACTCAGCAAAATAAAATACAGTTCATTATTTTGAATAGACCATTCATTATTTAAACTATTTGCTCCTTTTATGAATGTTTTCCTTTTTTCTGAGTGTCTCTAAAATTCTATTTTAATTTGTGTTTCAGTTTTGTAAGATGAATTTATTTGATTTATATTCTTCTAATCTACACTAAACCTTAAGGTTCCATTCATGCTCTCATGGAGCTATATTAGATACAAAAAAAATCATATCAAAAACAAATGAGTAAATGGATAAAGTATGGACATTAAAAGAATATAGAGGAGTTTGGGTTTGAGTTATCATACCAGCACCTACGTTTCCTTTGTCTCTGGCTTCTTTAAACATATTCTTTATCTAGTATCAAGAAGCCATTTGTCCTTTGATGGATCTTGATAGATTTTCCTTTCTTCATCTTCTTTCTCCACATTTCTTTATTTCACAAGTTGCTTCTCCTTAACTTGTGAAGATACCTTTTGCTCTTTAATTTGAGTTTGAGGCTTAGTAATTTCTTCTTCTTCTTCTCTGGGCTACTCCCTCTCAACCCATGAGTCTTTTTTTCTTGGAGGTTGCTCCTCCTTTTCTTCTAGTTGGTTTCCTATGCTCAAATCAATCTCAACAACAATATTGGTTTCATCCGAGTGCAAATCAGCTTGCCCCTCATAAATTGTCTGTAACCTATCCAACATTTCTTTTAAAGTTTTACAGGTTAAGACAAAGTTGCAAATGATGGGGCAAAGAGCATATAATAGGGCATTCATAGCTTTGATATTTTCTTATTGTGCACTCACTTCATCCTCACTTATGCCAATGAAAATGATTTTCCATAGCTGAAGGTTATTGGCCATAAGATGTATTTCCAATCTCCTCTTCCATTGTGCATAATCGGATCCATCATAATATGGAAGTTGGGAGGTGGAGTATCCTAGAGGATGATAGTATTGGGTTAGCCATGTAGATCTCAACAATTAGTTATGTAGGCCGCTATGATACCACTTATTGATTCCCGTAGGATAACTATACCCAAGAGGGGAGGGATGGATTAGGTTTATAAAAAAATTTTACTTCTCCCCTATTTAACTAATATCACTTTTTCGTGCTTATGTGCAATACAATATGAGATAAATGATAAAGCTGAAATGTGCAAGTAAAGTAAAGCAATCATACAAATAGCATACAATATTATTTATAGTGGTTCGGGAACCCCGTCCCTACATCTACTCTTCCAAGAGCACACTCTCCTTATGCCTTGGGTTCCACTATATCCTATATAATAAAAATACAATAGTGCCCCCAACACTCTTCTAGATTTCAGCTCTAGGAGGCATAAACAAGTGTTCCCAACACTCTTCTAGATTATAGCTCTAAGGGGCATAAACTAGTATTTCCAACACTCTTTGGATTCCAATTTCAGGGGGCATAAACTAATGGCTCTTGTCTCAACAAATAGTCACAGCCCTTCTTGAGTCTGATCCACACTATCAACTCAAGACATTTACAAAGAATGGATAAAGCAGTTTAAGCACACTTTTACAAATATTTCAATGAAAGCACAGGGGAAGGCTTAAGGATTTTGTGGCTCTTTGTGTTGCAAAAGGTCTTCCCTTAATGTATGAATAAGAAGGCCTTGAAGATTTAGAAGATTTAACCTATTAAATGAATATTTAAAAGTTGAAGCTCTTGGCCTTGGGTGGAAGGTTTTGTAGAAGATTTAAGCTCTTAAAAAATACTCCTTCACCACCTTTGAATCATCCTTCCTCTTCTCCTTAAATAGCTCTCATGAAAACTTGACCATTGGAGAAAGATGATCTTCATTGAATGCAGAGAAGAAGGTAGACGAGTAGGAAATAAATATAGAAAACTGTTTTGATAATCTCACATTTGAAAACATCATCTTCTAATTAATTCTCATATGCTTAGAGTCATTCTGCAGTGTTGACCTTGACATAGAAGAAGGCAAATGGCTAGTTAAGGTAACTGATGAATGAGAAGATGTTGTAGCTCTAATTTGATTCGTGATTTTGGAAAGAAGATGATAAATTTTGATAAACTCAGTCTCTCACTTTATCTAGTGCTTCATTGCATTTGTCTAAAGTTAATATCAAACAAAGTCTCTTGGTCAAGTTGATTCCAGATGAATTTTGACCTTTTTATTTTTAGACAAATGTGTTTTGCTCTTTGAACTTTTTCTCCCATCTGCTGCCTTTTCATTGTTTCTTCGGATAGTATGAGATTTCGAATAGAGTTTTCAAATTGACATCTTTGAGCATAGTTTGAAATCTCTGTAACTCAAACTTTCTGAAATATGGCAAATGGTTAAAACAAATATCTGCAGTCTTGCACTTAGAAATTTGAATAGGTTCTTGATGTTTGATTCTTATTTAGTACTTAGAACCTTCAAGCATTTTGTTCTCCTTCAATGGATAGTCTATTTTTACAATCCATCAAGGATGTGGACCGCTTGGAAGAATATTTTTGCAAGATATAGCTACTGCAAAGTATTGAATTTTTTATATTTGAAAATAGCAAATTCTTACTATAGCATGTTACTGTAACAGATCACTATAGCACTTCATCTGTTAATTCATTTGAAGTATCAAATGAATCTACTTGCTTAAAAAGTTTGTCCGCGGGTACTATAGCATGTTACTATAGCAAATCACTGTAGCACTTTATCTGCTAATTTGTTTGAAGCTTTATCCATAAGTGCTATAACAGCATTACTATAGTAGGTTACTATAGCAATTCATCTGTTACTTTGTCTGCTAATTTGTCTGAAGCTTTGTCTTAAACAAACTTTGTCTTCCACTTCATCTGTTAATTCATCTGAAGTTTTGTCCAGCAGGCACTGTAGCAGCATTATTGTAGCAAATCACTATAGTAATTTATCTATTACTTCATCTGTTAATTTGTTTAAAGCTTTTTCTTAAACAAACTTCCTCTAACACTATTGTCGTACTGTAGCATTTTACTATCATAAAATTACTATAGCAGTGCACTTGCACTTAGAAATTTTTATACTTTTGCCATATTGTTAACTTGATATTTTTCATTATATTTTTCATTATAAATCACAATATAATTATCCATATGAAGTTTATATAAGTTATAAAGCATGGATATGCAATTTGAATGATGATTTATTTTTATAAACTCATTTAAGTACTCATTCTTTTTCATTTAAAAATATATCTAGACTTATATCAAGATGTATATGCTTGTGTAAATGATATTCTAATAAAGTACACATATTTCAAGCATATCTTTCTACATGTTAAGTTTTCTATACTAAAAGCATTATTAACATAAATCAAGTTTTAAGGCAAGTTTTGTTGTCATCAAAATAATCCCAATAATCTTTCTATGCAAATATCAGAGATGGTGAAATAGATGAAGGCCATGTGCTCTATAATAGTGAACTTGAAACAACTAGTTTCTGTTGAGGTATGTTCTTTTGTGATATTTTAGGTCATTCACATAATGCTTTTTCTTCCAATGAGAATTTTGAAAGTGTTTCGAGGCAAGCAAATGCCATAAATTTCTATAGTCAGCAGCCTCGCAATGACCCATGTTTGAATATTTACAATCCTAGTTAGAGAGAGTATCCAAACTTTTTTATGGAACAATAGCCACAATTAGAACCAAGCTAAAATATCTTTTCAACCTAAGAAGCCTATGCTAGAGGACACTATGCAGAATTTTGTCCGAGCAACTAAAACAAGAATTCAGAACTTGGAGGCAACCATGAAGAAGATGGAGACACAGTTAGGTCAGATTGTAGAGGTTGTGCAGAGTCACACACCTGGAAAGTTGCTAAGTTAGCCAGAGAAAGTAAAAGCAATTATGATATTGAGAAGTGGACAGGTGATTGATAATAAAGTTAGTGAAGAAACTGATGAATTTAACGCTTCAGCAGGAATTGATAAAGGAAAGGAAAAAGCAAAGGAGTAAGTGCATTCAAAGAGGGTTATGTTTACAATAGTTGAACCCCTAGTCAACTATAAGCCACCACCACCTTATGATCCACTAGTATCTTTTTTGGGAAAATTGAAGCAGAGCAAGTTGGATAAGTCATTTTTTGATATTTATGATATCCTTTCCAAAGTCAATGTTAACTTACCCTTGCTTGATATGATTAGAAATATGCCTGCTTACACTATGTTTTCGTAGGAATTAAGCTCAAGGAAGCGTAAGTATGAGCCATATGGGAAGGTGATAGTTTCAAAAGTAGCTAGTGCAGTTTTACAGATAAATCTTCTTCCAAAATTGAAAGATCCAGGTAGTTTCAATATCACAATTACTATTAGAGGCACAAACAAGGTAAAGGCAATGTTGAATTTGGGTGCTAATATCAATCTGATGCCTTATTTTATTTACTTATAACTTGGTTTGGGAGATTTGAAACCTACTACAATGTTTTTACAACTTGTAGATAGATAAGCGAAATATCCTAGAGGCATTGTAGAGGATATTCTAGTCCAGATTGATAAATTGATTATTCCTACAGATTTTGTTATTCTAGATATGGAGAGGTAAGTGATTCAAAAGAGATAGATGCTCATTCTTTTGAGTCACCCATTCATGGCAACAACTAAAACAATCATAGATGTGCAAAATGGGATGCTGAAAATGACTATTTTTGATGAGACTGTGGAATTTTTTGTTTACAATTGTGGAGTAGGAAACTGAAGACAAGCTGGAGCTGGTGCTTACTACTGACGAATTAGAAGAAGATGGAGAAATAATGGAATTGAAAGAAGAATTTGATAATGCAGAGCAAGTTAGAGAAGAGAGAGTTACAAAGGAAGGGTTAATGCATGTGAACCCCAAATTGGAACATCAATTGTCACACCTCCTTAACTAGAATTGAAGCAACTGATACAAAACTTAAAGTATGTATTTCTTAGTGAAAATGATACTCTTCAAGTTGTAATTCCTATTGACTTGTCTGTTGATGAAGAGAACAAGCTTTTGACTATTTTGAGAGAGCACAAGGAGGCTATAAGTTAGACATTAGCTGATATCAAAGGTATTAGCCCTCCTATGTGCATGCATAAGATCTTATTGGAGGATGATGTAAATCCTTTTAGGAGGCTCAAAGGAGGCCTAACCCATACATGTAAGAAGTTGTTAGATCAGAAGTAATTAAGTTGCTGGATGCATGTATTATCTACCCAATCTCTAATAGCAAATAGGTAAGTCCAAATCATGTAGTATTAAAGAAATCTAGAATTTCTATTGTTAAAAATGATAATAATGAGTTGATGCCAATGAGAATGACTACAAGGTGGTGGATGTGCATAGATTACAGAAAACTCAATGCATCCATAAGAAAGGATCATTTTCCTCTCTCTTTCATTGATCAAATACTTGAACGATTGGTAGATTATGCTTACTATTGTTTTCTAGATGGCTTTTCAGGTTACAATTAGGTTCCTATTGCTCAAGAAGATCAAGAAAAGATAAATTTCACCTACCTATTTTGGAACTTTTGCTTATCGAAACATGCCTTTTTGGTCCTTGTAATGCCCCTGCAACCTTTTAAAGTTGTATGATGTCTATTTTTTCTAATATGATTGAAAGTTTTATTGAGGTATTCGTGGATAATTTTTCTATCTTTGGTGACTCATTTGATGATTACCTTGATAAATTGAAAATGGTGCTTAAGAGGTATGCTCAAATGAATTTGATATTAAGTTGGGAGAAGTGTCATTTCCTAGTTAAGTAAGGAATTGTGTTGAGACATATTATTTTTAGTAAAGGCATTGAAGTGGAGAAGGTAAAAATTAAGGTGATTGCTAAGTTATCTCCCCCAACTTCAGTCAAGGGAGTAAGGAGTTTTCTTAGTCATGTAGAGTTTTATAGATGGTTTTTAAAGGACTTTTCAAAAATTTATAAACTATTGTGCAACGTATTGGCTAAAGATACGACTTTTTTTATGATGAATGCCTTATGGCCTTCAATAACTTGAAAGAAAAATTGACTTTTGCTCTAATCTTATCAGCTCCTAATTGGTCCCATCCTTCGAGCTTATGTATGATGCATCTGACTTTGCTTTTGGTGTTATTTTACGACAAAAATAGAGAAATTGCCTCATGTGATTCATTATGTAAGCAGAACTTTGAATGAAGCAGAATTAAATTATTCTACCACTAAAAAGGAATTGCTTCCAATTATTTGTGCTTTAGAAAAGTTTTGCTCATATCTGATTGGTTCTAAGGTAAATTGTCTATTATGATCATGCTACATTGAAATATTTGCTGATTAAGAAAGATGTCAAGCTTAGGTTGATCAAGTGGATCTTATTGCTACAAGAATTTGACCTAACAATCAAGGACAATAAAGGCAGTGAAAACATTATAGCTGATCATCTATCCAGGTTAGTGAAAGGGATTGATTTTTGTTGGTTCCCATGAGATAGCTTAACCCAAGAGGGAAGGGGTGAATTAGGTTTATAAAAATTTATTGTTCAACCCTTATGAAATAAATTTTTCTCTTTTCTTGTATGTGTATTATGCAATATGAGATAAATAGTAAAGCAATAAAGTGCACAAAAAGTAAATCAATCAAACATATAAACACCATAATTTTTATAGTGGTTCGGGCACCCCGTCCCTAAATCCACTCTTTCAAGAGCACACTCTCCTTGTATCTTGGGTTCCACTACATCTAATAGTAAAACTACAAGTAATGCTCTCAGCACTCTTCTGGAGTCCAGCTTCAAGGGGCATAAATATAGTGCTCTCAACACTCATCTGGATTCTAGCTCTAGGGGGTATAAACATAGTGCTCTCAACACTCACTTGGATTCCAGCTCTAGGGGGAACAAACATGGTGCTCCCAGCATTCATCTCGATTCCAGCTCCAGGGGGTCTAAACATAGTGCTCTCAGCACTCATCTCGATTCCAACTCTAGGGGCGTATAACTCTAATTTCATGAGCTAAGCAGAAACTCTACCTTTGCAGGTATTTTATGTATAATGATATGCCTTTGTCAAATACAAATGATAAAACAATAAGTACATTATAGTAATTTCAAACCCCCTTGAGATAATATTGATGTAGCCTTGAAGCTCTTTAATCTTGAAAACACTTGGAAGACTTGAATGGGTTTCTTATTGGTTGATTCACCTTTGTCACTTAGAACCCTCAAGCTACTTATTTCTTAATAATCTTTGGGAAGACTTGATTCTTAAATAGCTCCTTGTAGCATGAAAGATCTTCCCTAAAAGAAGTAGGCCTTGAATGGATAGAAAGTTGAAGCTCTTGAATGATATTTGAAGATTTAAACTCTCGACCTAAGATTGTAGAGATTTGTAGAAAGTTTCAAGCTCTATCTCCTTGCTTCTTCAACCTTGAATCATTCCTTAGCTTCCCCTTAAATAGAACTTCAAAAACGTAACCGTCGGAGGGAGTGGGAAGTGTTTTCGAGGCCTAAAACATTTAGATTTTTTAATAATAGAAGTCGATAGACAATAGTGGCAGGCGACTATGTTAAGTGACTGTCCGTCAGGCGATATGGCAGGTGGCTGCTCCATGTGACTGTGGTTAGATATCTACAAAAATTCCTACATCCACCTTGCACTCCACTCGTAAGTTGCCGAGCCAAGCACCTATGTGCTAGGCATTTTCTCTAAATGAAGTTTTTGGTCGTAGATGCATTATTTAGATGAATTACCTTGTCTTTGGATGGCAAGCGATATCTGCATGCGGCTACAACAAGTGGTTGCATTGCCACTTGTAAAACTTGGACATTATTCATTATAAATCAAAATACATTTATCCATATATAATTTTAATAAGTTTTCAGGTAGGGATAAACAATTTTAATTATGCTTTGAATAAGGATAAATTCATTCAAGTATAATTTCTTTTTCATGTGAGAGATATCTCTATGAAGCATGGTTATCAGGATATGTTTATCCATTCATGATTTTCTCAAGTTATAAGGCATAGATAAATGCCTTTACTTACATATCATATTAAAAGCTTAAGATGATAACTCCATGAAGTACATACTTATGTTTAAGCAAAATATATCTATGATCCAATATATGATAAGTAAAGTTAATGCATTAAGGATTCAATTCTAGACATTTCTAAAGTGGATCCAAGCATATTTCAAGTTTCCAAAATTAAAAGCATTAGCAAAAATTAAGTCTTAAGCTAAGTTTTGTTGTCATCAAAATCATATACATGATCTTAATAATTTTAAGCAGGAGAAAGACGAAGAGAACATTCCCATTAATGAGATTTTTCTTGATGAATAACTATTTTATATAAAGGGAAGTGAACCTTTGTATGCTGACATTGTTAATTATTTGCTCAAGGGAGTTTCTAATTCTATGTTGAATTCTCAAGAAAGGAGCAAGTTGTTGTTTGTAGCAAAACACTACTTTTAGGATGATCTAATTTTGTTCAAACTTTGTTTATATCAAATCATTAGACATTGTGTACCTGTGGATGAACAGTCTTGAGTCTCATGCCAGTATACACGATCACAAGTAATATAGGTGAGGTGAGTTGAGTATCATTCCCACAAGAAAGTATATTGTTATACACTAAGTATTAAACTTAGATCAAATCAGTATTATTTGATTGAGTGAATTGCAACAATTTTTATAAAAACTAAATCTAAATAGAAAAATGAAGTTAATAGATCACAAGAGTAAAGGAAGAAAGATCAATAGATAAAATATTTAGGGATTCAACTTCACCTAGCAAATCCACTTATATTGATGAATTGCATTGAGTAAATTATCATTCCTATTATTGTCAATCAGATGCACTAAAGTATCTACCACCCTTTCTCAAGTGCTATGGTAGGTGTGCCTATTGAAGTGATCTACTATGTCTCCATGTAAATTCAAATCAATAAACTCATTAAGTTTAGGAATCTATGTGTAATGTATGCACTCGCAAGGTCATACTTATATGGATTGCACAAGTACAATGGTTATCTCTAGATTTTATTGCATCATATGTTTTTCAATTCAAGAGTCTATTCCTAATTCACCTTTCTCAAGTATGAATTAGAAATCTTAGTTCATGCATATGGAGGCCAATCACATACATGCATTAAGCATAGAAAAGAAGAAATAGTAGTAAGAAAATGATTAAACTCAGAAAATCAAACATCAACATAAGATTCATTGCTAGGATCCATCTAACCCTAGATAAAAGAAATTTAGAACGTCATAATTGAATTAAAACCAACTAAGTAATTGATAAATATTATCATAATCTAAGTTTGAATATTGATTCAAAAATAATAGATGAACTAGAAAGAAAGAAAAAAATTATTCAAGTTGTAGTGACTTTCTCCAATGATCTTCCTTGCTCCAAAGCTTCTCTCTTGTCTCCTCACAAAGTCCTTTTGTTTGTGTTAAAAACCCTTTAAATAACCTAAGTTAGGATAATTTTCACCTCTATATAGATTCTCAAAGTGTTATTATGTATAAAATATACAAAATACCTAAAATATTAAGTTTTCATACTTCCAAAATGCACTAGCACCGTGTCTCGACTTTCTGAGCTGTGGCTCAAAAAGTTGTTATCCACCATGTCCAGGAGCGATGTCTACTATTTTAACCATAACTTTCTCGTATAATTTTAGAATTATTTAATTTTTTTTGAATTGGAAATATGAATTCAAGGGATACAACTTTAATGTTAAATACATTTTCCAAATAAGCCTAAATCTTTGTCAAAATTTTAATTCAAGTGACGCCTTTGTCAAATTTAGTGAGTCTGAAGTTTGAGATAATTATAGTCTTTTGGACATAACTTTCACATATGATATACAAATCCTGTGATTTTTGATTCAATAGATAGTTAATTGAAAGAGATAAAACTTCTATGTTAAACATGTTTCCTAAATCAATCTCCATATGTACCTAAAATAGACTTAAAGAGACACATTTTGCATATTTAGCTCCTTCTTTATATATTTTGATGCTTCAAACATAAATTAACTTCATTAAGTGCAATATTTAAGCAAATATGATTATAAAAAAATAAAATTATGTCAATTGAGGATCCAAAATATGTAAATTTAGGCATTAAAATATGATAAAATATGATTTTACTAAACAACAAAGCATCTTGATACATTATCAAACATTCAGCTATGGAGGGCATTTTGGAGGAAAGAAGACTACTCTCAAAGTTTTTCAGTCTAATTTCTACTAGCCAACTATTTTCAAGTATACTCATACCTTTTATGCAAAGTTTGATATGTGCCAAAGAACAAGTAACATTGGGAGGAGATATGAGATGCCACTTATAGGAAATCTTATGGTTGAATTGTTTGATGTATGAGACATTGATTTCATGGGCCCATTCTCACCATGCAATGGGAGCATGTACATTTTGCTTGTTGTTGATTATGTGTCTAAGTGGATTGGGGCAATAACCACTAAAACTAATGATTCTAATGTTGTACTTGGATTTTTGAAAGACTGAATTCTTTCCAGGAGTGGCACTTCAAGAGCAATTATTAGTTGTAGAGGTACTCACTTTTATAATAAGGTGCTTACATCTCTATTGAAAAAGTATAGCATCACTCATCAAATGGAAACACTTTATCATCCACAAACATCTAAACAAGTTGAAGTTAGCAACCAACAGATCAAAGCAATTCTGGAGAGGACAGTGAACACTTCAAGGAAAGATTGGGCAATGAATCTGAATGATGCATTATGGGCATAGAGGACTGCTTTCAAAACCCTAATTAGAATAAGTCCTTATAGACTTATCTTTGGGAAATCATGTCATCTACCTATAGAGTTAGAGAACAAAGCATACGAGGCGATAAAGAAACTGAACTTTGATTTGCAGAAGACAAATGATGAGAGGAAGCTTTAATTGAGTGAATTGAAGGAGATAAGAGATGAAACTTATGAGAATTGCAAAGATTTACAAAGTGAGAATAAAGTAATATCATGATCAAATCATTCGCAAAAGATACGATGAACCTGGAATGGAAGTTTTGTTGTATGACTCACATTTGCGTTTATTTATAAGAAAATTACACTCATGTTGGGTTGGACTATTAATGGTCACACAGGTGTTTTCACATGGACCTATTGAATTGAAGAACTTGAAGGATGAAAGCACATTCAAGGTCAATGGTCATTGAGTGAAGATATATGTGAGATGTCATGCTACTGCAATGGAGTGAAGTTGTGGAATTTCAAAGCCAATGAAGAAGGAATACATCTTATATAGACATTAAGTAAAGCGCTACTTAGGAGACAACCCAAGTTTTCTAATTTTTCTTTATTTACTTAGCATTTAGTTTAGCTGTTTATTTATTTTATACATTAGAATAATTTTTTAATTAGCAGTTTAATGTTTCTATTGCAAAAGGATGAAATCTGATTTCAAATTGGGTGTAGAAGTTTCAAAGGATTGCATATGATGTTTCAAGTGTTAAAATTGCCAAAAATTTGAAAAGGATGTCGAATCAATTCCAAAAAAGAGGATGAGAATGCACCTTATTCAGGGAAGCACTTAAACTTAAACTTCTTTCATTATTTCACATTGAAGACATTGTTTGGTTTAAGTTGGGGGAGTATTTTGGAATTTGCATTCAAGATTCAAGTACATTCAATTTGGGGGAATTTTTTTTTGAATTTTGGTATAATTTTTCAATGAGCTTTACTTTGTGATGACTTAGCTAAGGAAATCCTAAGACCAATTGTGCTAACATGCTGAAACTGAAAAGGTTTGATTCTCTTTCGATGATTAGTAACATATGTTGAGTTTTTAATTACCATTACATATGATTTAGAAGGAATGATAAGCACTACCTTGTCATTTAATGATTCTTATGATAAGTTTGTTAGTCCCTAGCTAATGGTGTCTCAAGAGGGGGTTTGAATTGAGCCTTTAAAAATTTTGGCCAAGTTTAGTAATGCTAAAATTAAATGGGAAAGATCACATAATACACTAAGACAATATTTTTATAATGGTTCAGCCCTTAACTTGGTACCTACTCCACTTCTCTGAGTTAGCCTCTCTTACTAGGCTCGGGTTCCACTAGTGTTTATTGGTTTTCAAGCTCATCAACAAACTTATACAAAGTTTTCAAAGCTCACCAACAACTTATACACGTTGGTTTTCAAAGCTCACCAATAACTTATACACGTTGGTTTTCAAAACTCGCCAACAACTTATGCAAGAAAATAATAAATAAATGTGTACAGTATGAATGCCTCTTAAAAGGTAGAGAGTATGAAGTTTGGTAATAGAAACACAATAAATATAGTAGTAATGAACAATAAATATTAGACTCCAAGTTTATTGAATGATTTGCTTTGAATGCTTGTTGGAATGTGACGTAATGGAGCTGATCTTGTGGAGTTAAATCTAAGAGCATTTGTAAAAAGCTTGATTGAATGTTTTCTTATCTCTCTTATTCTCATATCTGTATTTTCAAATGTTTGAATCTTCTTTTTATAAGCTGTGGAAGAAGCCTTGGCTTTTATGATTATTTTAAGAAGCTTTCTGACCAGTTGAAAAAGAGAACTCAAACCCTTGTTATTATCTTTGTCTTCTGTCTAGCTTCAATGTCGTTATCTTCTTCTTCTATCCAACTTCATAACTTTTAAGATAAGTATTTAGAACTTCTGAGTTGTTTTTACCTATCAATAATGTAGAACTTCTGATATAAGTCTTTAGAACTTCTGAGTTGTTTTTACCTATCAATTACCATTGTGCATTTAATGTAGAACTTCTGATATAAGTCTTTAGAACTTCTGAGGACTGTTTTTGGTTTCTGACAGTTTTAACAGTTACAATTTTGCTTTTGATAAATTTCTGAATAGCCTCTACAGCTTGAGTTTCTATTTTTGATGAATTTCTTAAGACTGGGCTTCTTAAAAATGCCTCTAAAGGTTTTCTGAATTGCCTCTGAACAACTTCTAAGTTGCTTCTTAGAAACTTGTCGGTTTTTCTTAAGTGTGCATTTTGCCTCTAATATGCTTCTTAAAACTTGTCTAGGATTTTGAACCAAGTATTACTTTGAACTTGTTTCTGACGACCTTTTGTATTATTTTTGAAGGTTTGAGAATGCTTTTGATCTATTTTTGGAGACATGAGAAATGTTTGGAAATATTTTTGAGGCTCATGCCTTATCTCTTAAAGAGATTCTGAATAACTTCTTATGGGATTCTGAGTTCAGAAATTTCTTCTAAATATATTATGAGCTTCATTAATATCAATCTTTTGAGATATCATTTCTGAAGTTCTTCTAACAAACTTCTGATTGCAAAAACTATTTTTTATTTTGCATTGCGTCTAAGATATTTCTAAGTAACTTCTGAACGAATTCAGAAGTTTTTATTGACAAACTTTTGAGTGCAGAAACATCATCCTATGTTGCTTCTGCATTTGTTCTGATTCACTTCAAACTCACTTCTGAGCATATTTAGAAGTTCATACTGATGAACTTCTAAGTGTAAAAACATCATTCTTCTTAGGGCATTTTACTTTTGAGGTAATTCTGGGTAGTTTTTGAACTACCTTTGAATGAGATTGCCTTAGAGTTAATTCTAAGGCTTACACCTTGTCTTTGAGGAGGTTTTGAGTTATCTCTGAATGTGTTCTAAAGTACATTCAAGTACTTTTGAACTTCATGCCTTGTCTCCCAAGGAATCCTAACTCGTCTCTGAAATACTTTTGAGTATATCTGAATTGCTTCTTAGCAATACCCGTTATCTCTAAAATGCTTCTGAACATTTTTTGAAATGTTTCTTAGCATTTCCGAAATAATTGTGAGCTTGAAATTCTAAAATACTTCTTATCTTCATGCCTCATCTTTTAAAATACTTCTGAGTATTTTTTTAGTTACTTCTAAGGATTGGAATTAATCCTGAAGTTACTTATGATGACGTTCTTAGTTGCTTCTAAGCTTTTGACGAGGTTCTGAGTAAATTTTGAAATACTTCTGAAGCTTTGGAAATGGTTCTTAGGCTCATGCTTTATTTTTTGAATACTTCTAAAATGTTTCTAAATACTTCTGAAATATGAACTTCTTCAAAAAAATTTCTAAATTTTGAGGTGTTTCCATTTAAGCATTCTTTTAATGTATTTTTTATGAAGTATTAATATGATATACTTTAGACTTAGTAGTTACTCTCCTAAGCATTTCAATGATGTAACACTTGGAAAGTAACCAGTTAATACCTTAAATTTTCACTCATATGTTTTCTCATCATCAAAACTTAACTATTTAATTACATTCATCATCAAAATCAAGCTAAGTAGGAGTATTAAACTCAACAAAGTCTTTTTCCATAATTGATGAAAAATTCATTAAGTACATTATATTATGATTATGCTAATTGTATGTGGCTTTGTTGATGATGTTGTGAATTTACTGATATATTGTGATTGACATTAGCATGCTAGAACTTGTTTGATTATCCCTCAAGGTGAAATCATAGATAACATGTCTACTCAAAAATGATCTATGCATTCTTTGATCAGTTTGAACCTTTTAAGCTAGCCTAGTATATTAACTATCCCTAGTGTCCCTTTTGAGCCTTAAAAAAGAATGACATATACAATGCATGTGAAAGACCACCATTTGACTTTTCTTTCTTTAGCCTTATCATTCAGACTCTTTTACCTTAAAACCATGCTTGACCTAGTAAGAGACATACACATGGTTGTTAGAAAGGTATGAGTGAAGCAAAAGAAGATAATTTTGAGGGTGTCGTACTAATACAACCTATAAAACAGAGAAAATCTCAAATAATAAGTCAAGAGAGTGAATTCATGTGCAATTACATTTATGATCTCTTACTTTATGAATCTTTACTCCTTTTCTTTTGTTAGATAAACCCAAAGCCCCATTACAAGTTTAACAAAAACCTATTGATCTAAGTGGACAGAGTTTTCTACATTAGTAAAGAGGGATTATGAAAATCAAGCTTATGAAATATTTTATGGAGATCATTAGAATCATTTAATTGCATATTGTATATTAAAAAACATACATGTAGTGTGAGCTTCACATAGCACACAAACACATTTTCACTTTATGAAAGGATTGATAAAGAGTGAATTTCATGAAATTATTTGGCAAGTGTTTTGAATGATTTCTAATTTCTGTGCATATGTGTAATTTTCCTAACTGATTCATGAGTTTAGGAATACTAATTATTTGAGAGAAATTTTCCTACCAATTCATGAGTTTAGTTTTTTATTTTGCTCGAGGATGATCAAAAGCTAAGTTTGTGGGAATTAGATAAAAACTCGTATTTTACCATACTTTTTATACCTAAGTTAACATGTTCTGGATCCTCTTTTGATGTAAATTTAGTAGTTGAGAAGCACATTCCAGTAAAATATGTATTTAATTTGGTCAATACTTGATAAGTGAATTTTATGTTGATTTATTGTGTTTGTTTGAAAATAATTAAGTGCAAGAAAGAGAGCAAAAGAAACGAATGAATGTAAAAAGAAAAAAGGATGCAAGTGAAAGGCTGAAAACATATGGTTCAAGAGGAGAAAAAAGGTAAGAAAATGGAAAATTGAACCAGCTTCATGGTGCCAGGCGAACAAGCAATCAAGTGCATTTTCTAGGCAGTGACTTTCGGCACCGCAGCACCAGTGTATTGAGGCAAAAGTGTATTTTTAACAGTATGTTGGAGTTGCGCTAAGACTAGTTTAAGGCAATTTTTGGCATAGATAGAGGTTGATTTGGAAAACATGTTCAACATAAAATTGTATCCCTTCAAATTATCTTTCTAATGCATCAAGAATCATATAATTTTGACATAATACGAGAAAGTTATGATGAAATTACTAAATACTGCTTTTGGTGAACAATTGGTCATGCAAAAAAGTTATATTTTTAGAAGTTTAATATTTTTTATGCAAGGTTGTGGTTCTAATCCATATGGAGGTGCTACAAGCCATAATTTGGGTTTTTGAAACTAGGAAAAAACATAGAAATAGGAGACATTTTGCAAGAAGACAATTGGAGAGGTACTTTGGATGAGAGTTTTGCAAGGGAGCAAGAAGGAGATTTCAAGTTCTGTAACATACATGTTATGAAGAGTTTTTTTTATTTTAGTATGAACTAATTTCTTTTTTTAGGGTGATGATGTAGCCCTACTTGGTATTCTTTATTAACTGGGATTGTTGGTTTATCAATTTAATTTCATCTTGTTTCATTCATTGTATTTATTGTAATCGTTTGATTTGTCAAATCACTTGATCACCACTTTTGTGAATTAGACTAATTTTTTAAGAACTGTTGAGTCCCATACTATGGCTTAACCCAGGAAAAGATGGGTGAATTGTGTTTATGAAAATTTACTGCTTAAACCCTATTAAATCATTTCCCTTTTTCTTGCTTGTGTGTGGTGCATTGTAAAATAAATAATAAACTAGCTGCATGCATGAAGGATAAAACTAATAAACAAATGCACACAAACAACATTATTTTTATAATGATTTAAGAACCCGGTCCCTACATCAACTCTTTTAAGAGCACACACTCATTGTGCCTTGAGTTCCACTATATTCCATTTAATGGAAATACAATAGTGCTCTCAGTACTCTTCTAGATTCCAGCTGTAGGGGGCATAAACAAGTGTTCCCAATACTTTTCTAGATTTCAGCTCCAAGGGGCATAAATATAGTGCTCCCAATACTTTTCTAGATTCACAAGCTCACCAAGAAACTCACTAGTTCCTAAGATTACCAACAAACATGATGGTTTTCTAAAAATCACCACCAACTCTCTAGTTTTCAGATTAACCAAAAAACTGATAGACTTTTACAAAGTGTTATAATGAAGCACAGGGGAAGATGAGATCTTTTACAACTCTAGTAATATAGAAAGATCTTCCTAAAATATAGAGATAATGACCTTAAAGATTTACAGAATAAAGCTCATAAAAGATAGATGACGATTTAAACTCTTGGCCATAGGTGGAAGAATTTGCATAAGGTTAAGCTCATTTAAAAAGTATTCTTTCACCACCATTGAATCGTTCAACTCATATTCTTAAATAGATCTTCAAAAACTTAACCATTGCAAAGAAGAAGGTTGGGATTGATGTAGGAATGGGAGCAACTTTGAATGTAGATGACCATTGTGATTTCTGCCATTGGGGTACATACCTTCTGATTTGTCTTGAGTTACTGCAATGTTAAGATGAACTGTTGTTGAAATGTCTTTTGTCATTTTGACTTGACACAATTGAAAAACCTGCAGTGTCACTTATTGCTAGAAATGGTGACTAAAATGAGTCTGCACAATGAAAGCACGAGTGCAAATGCCATTTAGATATAAGTCACATAAACTAATTAATCTTAGATAAGTCATGGCTTCTTATTGTCTACATTTGTCTGTATAAGTCTTAGACGAATTCTCCCATGAGTTTCTTCTATCAATTGATCATTCGTGAATGTGATTTGTCTGTGGTAAGTAATAGATGAATTCTAGCACTATAGTCAAAGTCAAACTGATCAACAGACAAACTATGCTTTGTCTTGCTTGAACAGATGAAGTAAAATATTCTTCTTTTATTCATCATTCATCTGTGGAAAGTAATAGACGAATTATGCTTTACTTTGTCTTGGATGAATTAGGCTCTACACTTCATCTATAGATTTGTCTGTAATAAGTTGTAGATGAATGTGCTTATGCATTGAAGTTTACTTTATTGAAGCAACCACTTTGTTTATGCAGCTTCATCTATGCACACCATGTTGCTTCTACTTTGCCTTCCACTTTGTCTATCGTAAGTTATAAACAAATTTTGATGTCATAGATGAAGTCAAATTTCTTGTTTTGCATTTTTTGAGCAATTGATGAAGTTCATCTTGGCAACTTCTTCCTTTTATCATTCTTGATTTGTTTGGCTTTACTTAGAAGACGTTGCTTCTACATTGTCTTTACACCTTATCCTTAGATGAATCCATTCATCTAGCTTTGTTGGTCAGGCAAAGTTTCTTCCCTTTGTCCATAGTTGTTCAAGTGACCATTTCTTTGTCATTCTTATTTCTTCATTTGTTTGAGGGCATGATGGAATTGCTTGTTCTTACTTTGTCTCAGACAAACTCTAGCTAATAGATGGTCTACAGTTTAAGCTCTCTGATCATGGCTTCGTCTTTAATTATTTTTGTCATTGCATTTGTCTGTGGAAATTTCTCATTGAATTTTACTGACAACGCAAACTTCTTGTAACTCATCTTTAAAGTTTTATTTTCTTCTTTTGTGATCTTCAACAATTTAATCCCGTTGGAACATGGAAGATAGTTGAGGTTGTTAATCGCAGTTCTGCACTTGCTACATTGTTAACA
Source organism: Pouteria campechiana (assembly GCA_036873735.1). Lineage (NCBI taxonomy): Eukaryota > Viridiplantae > Streptophyta > Magnoliopsida > Ericales > Sapotaceae > Pouteria > Pouteria campechiana. Next base: position 6,487 of record JAYJMB010060346.1, on the reverse strand, counting down.
TCATATAATCAGAATGTATGTATCCTTATGTGATGTGCGCACATTATGGAGTAGGAATAATTGACATCTCTATTTAAGCACATCATATGATATTCAATAAGGCATGGTGCGAATATATGATCCACCATAACAAGTGACAATCAAGATAGTTGCAATATGGAGATCATAAAGTTAGCTCAAGAATGTATGCTTGTATAATTAATCCTTTATGATTATGCATATGTTTCAAGCATAGTTGTTAAGAATTAAGCACACATGTCATTTTATTTTAATATAAGTTTTATTATTACCAAAATTATATATAATAATCCTGACGATCTCCCTCTTTTTGATGATGACAGAACTTTGAAGACTTGTGATTGAAATTTATCTTGTGATGATTAAAATAGTAATCTCCCCCTGAATAATTGATTTATATAATCCTATAGGGTTCGGCCTTTTTATCACTCTATTTTTTTGTTTATATACAAGTCTCTCAATTTCTCTCCACCTTTTTATCAAAATCAAAAAGGTTCAGCATATCTTTCTTCTCCTCATTTGTTTATTCTCCTCCCCCTTATTATTAATTTTATTTCTCCCCTTGTCTCTCACAATTATCACACAATTCTCTCCCCCTTAGTTCATACCCATTGTTAGTTTCCTGAAAATATTTTGCTGAGTCCTAAGTAGGGTTCGACATTCACTTACCCATTCTTCCCTTTAATCCCTCATATCATAATCATCACATTTGATCAATGTAAAGAGCATAGTTATATCAAGGGTAACATTCAAGGATTTGAAATTGAATAAGTAAGAAGTTTTCAAACATAATAAGTATGTTTAAGGGAATCATGATTAAGGTAAGCTCTTATTAATATCAATGATATAGTTGAAATTTCAAACATGTAAACAACTTTCAAATAGAGTTCAATATTATCTTAAGAGTTGAAGTTGACATGTAAACAACTTTTAAGCATGTATCAATTTATATATTATTCATCAAAATCATGATTATTTCAAAAGGACACTAAGTTATTATTCAAAATGATTTCATGCAAGGAAATAAATCTTATGGTGATAATGCATGATTCTAACTTGGTGGGTTCAATGTTGGGTCCTTGGTTTTTATGTGCATCTACTTATCTTTTGTTTCTTCATCCTAACTATTATTTAGAAAGACGATTAATGGGTTGCTTGGGAAGTAGAAAGATTCTTTGTATTCTCTATCATGTATAGAAAAGATTAGAAATAATATGAAATTTCAATAAATATCAGCGGAGTGATGGTGTCGTTAAGTTTGTCTTCAAAGTAGGTTCAGGCTAAAGAGGACAATGAAAATTTCTAGGTTGCAAAGAAAGTTTAGTTTCTTCATGACAGAATCAAACAATTAAAGGAAGATTTATTTCACACTAGGGGTAATACTGCTCATTTTGAACGTTGCTTAACTAAAAACTCTGTGGCTTATATGGAAGCCATAGATCGCATCAAAAACTTAGAGATGGAGTTGGCCAAAGCTTATCAAAGGATTGATTGATGAATTGGAAACTTTTGTTGATATTTTGGCGGAATAAACAATTTTATTTTCTCTTGTTTCTTTTAAAGTTTTGAATCTTTTAGATGTAATATTATGACTGTTTATATTTGCATTTATCTTCTAAGGATTAAGATTTATTCTTAATAGTTTTCAATTTTCTTATCCTTTATGAATTTTTATGTTTTATGTTTCATAAGTGCATTTTTATACTGATTTAAGCATTAGATATTTATATGTGATTAAAAAAATACAAGCAGTTTTTAAGCATAGTTTATTTTTCATAACTCAAATTTGAAAATGCATGATCCTATTGGGTCCTATTTGGGTCTCTAAGGTATGAGGATCTATTCCTTGTTTGTGCTGTCAATGTATCTCTCTTATTGTGACCCTACATATTCTTTGCTTCATTTATATTAGATGACATCTAGTTGAACAAATGATATACAAAGTTGAGAGGTGGTCAAAGATGATGCAACGTAGGGTTGAGGGAAATAACCAAATTCGTCTTTTAAAAGAAAAGGTGAAGCATTTGAAGAAAGAATTGAAGTATGCCAAGAAGGCAAATGTTTGGTCAGATATTCTTTTGATTAGCCATTATATAGCTTATGAGGATGTTATGGGTCTACGGATTTGGAGAAGGGATTATTTGAGGCATAATAGAGGATTGAGGACTTAGTGTCAATTATAGAGGTTTTAAGGAACTAGATGTTTTTAATTTTCTTTTTTTAAGTGGATTTTTATTATTCTCTTAAAAATTCTATTTTAGTTTCCTTTTTATGTTGTTTTTTATGATTATTAATTTTGTCTTTATATCAATTTTGATTCTTTCTAAGAGATCAAGTCTTTAATCATTATTACAAAAGGAATGACCAGGAATGGAATTCCTATTCGAGACCTTAAACTATGAAGTTTCCCAAGCAGGCTTCACAATACCTTAGGTCTGTAATGAAATTAAAGTTTTAATCATCTTAAGATTAATTAAGGTCTAGTAAACTCATATCAATTCAAATCCAAGGTAGTTCATTAAGAGGCATCTAGAATATATAGCAATGAAAAGTATAATCAAGTTAGACAACTTATCTCTTTTGGCACTTTCTCTCGTGAATTTCTCATTTGAGCTCATAAGTATTATTGCCAGTCTTGACTAATCATTTAGCTTCTGCTATAAAGTTCTTGATGCTACATTTGAAGTTTGATATTGTCTAGGGTAGAATCTTAATTTGTTCAATCCTTTTCTTACATCTGGAACTTAAACTTGTTGGCTCATTTACTTGGATTTGTGAGCTAAGAAGAAGGTTTTGGTTTTTCATTATTCTCATTCTTCTTCTATATGCTCTATTAGGATTATGTGCATGATTTTGATAATAACAAAAACTTATTTTAGACTTAATATATGATAATCATATTGATAATTTAGAAAGCTTAAAATATAGTCAAGTATGCTTGAAGAGTATGTATTTTAATTGAGAAATCAATATGCAAGCATATTTGCAAGTTATCACAAAATAAAGAAAATGACTATGATCCATATTATAATCAACTTGGTTTATCATATTGTGCTACGTTGAATCATATTTATAAAATTATGTGCCTCAGAGAATATCATTTCTATATTCCAAAAAATGTAAGCTTGAAAGATTTTTTCTAAATACAAAAACATGATTCAAATTTTATGTCCAAGTTTGTAAACTTATGAAAATTATATATAGACAAATATATAATAATTTGTAATGAAACATGTCAAAGTTTCAAAAAGTGACAAAATACAAAAACATAAGTGGAGGACACCAACCACTTGGTGCAGCCACCTGGCATACCACCTGCCAATTAACAATTGGATGACTCAAGAAGCAAAGTCTAGAAAGCAAACTGCCTGGCATGTACCTAGCTACTTGGGCCTATTACCTTGGAGCACAACCAATATGGCAGCCACCTGCTAGGAGGCGGCAAGATGCACTTGGAAGAAAAGCCAAAAATCAACCGCAGCCAATGGCCCAACCGTCAAGCATATCGCCTGGTGCACAGCCACTTGGCTCAGGCACTTAAACATATTGTCCACTTTGCCTAATGCATCCTTACCAGAAACCTCACCGGACTCATGGATTTGTCCTTTCTAGAGCACAGGGCATCCTTAACAGGAATCTCACCAGCTCCTCCGGGTCCATCCTTCACCCGCCCAAAACGGGTGATACCTTTGCAACCAAGCCTCACATATTTAGCCCAGGACTCCCTCTCTCACCCAGGGGATGTGGGATATCACATCCACCCCTCCTCAGGACTACCATGTCCTCATGGCACACACCCCTGCAAACTGCTGGGAGTCGGCTCTGATAACATTTGTAACACCCCCAACTCTAGCCAATGTGAAGTATTGTCCACTTTGGGCTCACTAGGTCCCGCTAACACACAGAGCCCATACAGTTTTGCCCATTTAAGGCCTACTTTTCTGACCCAAAAGGTGCCTCACAATGACTTGCCATAGTTCGTATTTGAACCTCTGATCTCAAGTCATATGCTGACCCCCAACGGTTGGAAATTCGAATGTTACTCCATCAAATCAACTCCAACGGCCATGATTTTGAAATATCTATTTAAGGGGAAATGGAGGGACGTTTCAAAGAAGAAGTGGTATTCATTTTGAAGATCCTTTTGAGCTTTAATCTTTTTATTTTCAAGCAACCCAAGGCCAAGAGCTAAAACCCTCTTCATACTCACACAAGAGCTTTCAACTTCACAATATTCATTCAAGGCCTTCTTCTACAACACAAAGGGGAGATTCTCAACACCGAAAAGAGTTACTCAAATCACTTCTTCCCAGCACTCAACAAGAAGCACGTTCAAAGTGTAATCCTCTCTTTCTTTCATTTGTGTATATTTTGAGTTGTTAGAAACAAATCAAGAAGAGTAAGTCAATTATTAGAGAAATTATTCTCATAATCGATTATTAAGTTTATGTCTCCTTGAGTTGGAATCAAGAAGAGCAAGTCGATTGTTGGAGAGATTGTTATCATAATCGATTGTTAAGTTTATGCCCCCTAAAGCTAGAATCTAGAAGAGTGCGAGGAATGTTGGTCGCTTATGCAATGGTAGCTTAAGAGGGGGGGTAAATTGAGCTTTTAAAACTTTTGACCTAAATCAGATAATTATGGTGCTGCATGAATAAATAAAATAGATTGCACAATAAACAGCATAAGATTTTTATAGTGGTTCGGCCCTTCCTGGGTTCCTAATCCACTTCTCTGAGTCAGTCTTCTCTACTGAGCTCAAGTTTCACTAATACCTTGATTAACCTGATCAAATACACATTGGTTTTACAACAAGCTCACTAACTAACTTACTAGTTTTCCAAGCTAATCATAAACTTTCACAACCTGTTGGTTTTTCAAAGCTCACCAACAAACTTATACCTTTTCTGCAAGTTTTCTGCTTGCTTATCTCTATACATAATCACCAAGCACTTTGCTTGTGTTGCCAAATACTAAAATAAAGTGTACAGATTAATGCCTCTTAGGCAGATTTGTACATAAATTCAGAATTCTAAGTAAAAGATTAAACAGTAAGAGTAAAAGATTCAAACTCCTTGATTGAGTAGAGATTTGAACTTTGATAGCTCTGGCTGAGTTGTATTCGTTGGAGTTGAACTTTTGGAGGAAGATTTTGAATTCTCTTCGTGTGATCAGCAAAGTTCAAAAAATATTCAATTGGTTATTTTCTTCTGCTTCTGAATCTCTCTTTTATAGGTTGAGAGAGATTTTTCTGTTACTGATTTTGACAGATATTCAAATGTTTAAAAATATTTTTCTTTACGTTATCTTTTATCTGATGTCTGACTTTGTTGCTTTTTGGTATCAATCCACTACTTCTGTCGCTAAATTTTTCCTTTTCATGTCAAGTGCTCCAAAGAGATGAGTGAACAGTTGGTCTTGATTGACTTTGGATAATCTGACTAGTTTTCTTCAGATTTTCCAAAGTGATAATTATCTTTCATAGTTGCGTTAGTCACTTGTTGAGATCTAAACTTCTCAGGAAAAGTTATCTGAAGCCTTCTACAAACATTTTTGAAGCTTGATCAACATCTCGGAAGCATGGTTTAACATCTCCAAAGCATGATTAACGTCTTTGAAGATTGTCTGAATCTTTTCTGAACCTTGGCTTCATGTCTTCGAAGCATGTTGGTTTACTCCAAAGCATTGTTGATTGTTTTTGAAACCTATCTATTTGTTTCCAAAGTGTCTTGTAACTTGTCTGAAACATCTATGACTTCTCCGAAGCTTTTCAACTTTCTGCAAAACATGCAACAACTTGTTCGAAGCTTCTTTGTGCTTTTTTTGAAGTATTCTTAATAATTCCAAAGCTCTCTTGATTATTTTTGAAAGGCATTGTGACTTGTCCGAAGCAATATTAATTATCTCTGAAGTATACTGTAAGATCTGTGAAGCTTTGAAAAAGACTCTGAAGTATGCTTTAATATTTTCTGGAGTGTGCTTGTGACGATTTCTGAAGCTTACAGAGCGATTCTAAAGTGTGCTTGAACATTTCTGAGGCTTATTGTTTTTACTCACAGACTTGTTCAAAGCTTGGTAATTATCTCTGAAGTTTTTCTGCATTCTTTCCGAAATGAACTACAATCACTCCAAAGTTGCATTATGCCTTATCCAAAGCTCATTGAGACATCTCCGAACTATATCATGTTAATTTTCTGAAGCTTCAACCATTTTCTCCAAAGTGTTCCAATTATCTCCTAGACTGAGCTGATAGATCTCCAAAGATATGTTGAGAAATTTCTTAAGCAATCCAATCTTTTAGAAGTGCGTTAAAGTTATTCCGAAGTTGCCTCTTTTGAATCCAAAGCATGTCTTTAACACTTCAGAAATTTTATTTTTTTGAATTAAGTATATGTGAAATTTATATACTTAATTTTGAAAGAGCATTTACTTTATATCTTCCTTTTGTCATTATAAAGATTATTCTCAA
>JAYJMB010060335.1:0-26583 GCA_036873735.1 Pouteria campechiana | reverse complement strand
CCCCCCCCCCCCCCCCCCCCCCCCCCCAGGAGCGTGATTAGTGCTGGGTTTTGTAGGAAAAATGCTTAAGATTTTAATTTCAAGTAGATTATGGTGATTTGAACATTTAACATCCATGTATGTTGTTGTCCAATTCATGGACAGCAACATAGTTGTATGATAAAGCTGAAAATTAATAAATAGTGTTATGGGGCTACAATTTAATGCATTTTCGTCCTTAACCAATTTGTTAATGAAGCTGTGGTATGCAAATTGGGATAAATACTCATTGTATATTGTTGGAAACCCATTGTACATGTTGCATCTTGTTGAAAAATGATAACTTAAATGATGCATATCATGTATTCAATAATATGCTTCTATGAGAAACAAATTCATGGCTAATGAAGTGGGATGAGAAATTAATTCATTTTGGGGTGTAAGTGAGTTGTTAATAAAGCTAATTTATTGTTAAATATACCAAATATGAGTTGTATGATATTCAGAATGCAACCAATCTATTGCTCTATTGCTAAAAATCATAATTGAAATCATGCATGTTATGTGGTCAATGAAATGTTTATATGAGGAACAAAGTAAAAGAAAATGATTTACTTAAAGTCTCTAATTAGCCATTGGATTAAGCTTTAAATAGTGTATAAGATGCACTTGAGGCATGAGTAAAGAGAGGTTAAATTTTGGGCAACCATAGTGGTGCATTTTATGCACTTAAAATGCATTGAAATGCATTAGAAAAATCTCCCCTAAATGGGCAGTTATATGAACAAATTGTGATGCCTATGAATAAGGTTTAGTTGATTGGAATGGGTGATTGAAATGAAAGAGGATAATAGTTGGGTTTAGGCCTTGAAATCATGACAATCTTCATGTTAAAATGAAGCTAAAGGACCCTTCATAGGGTAACTTAAATGAATAGTAAAGGTGAAAATTTTTAACTATTATAAGTCATGTTGGTAATGACTTGGTGAAAGTTTCCTTTGTATGAGCTTAGCTACCTTAAGAATGATGGTATTAGTGACCAAATGTGGAGTATTTGGTACGTATCATTGAGTAATGAAACAAAGAAGAAACCTTAATGAGGTGGTTAGGTGGGTTACATGCGTTTCACCTATTGTTATAAATTGAGTAGAATTCCCATATGAAACATATGTAATTGTTGAATGTTAGTATATGTGATCTATGTAGGGTCATTTGAATGTTGAAAGAAAGCCAAGTATGGAACTTGAAGAGTTGTGGAGCTATCTTAAGTAAGGTAACTAAGCTTCTTTTTGCTTATTACTAGATGAGGATAGTGAATATTCTATATTTTGTACTCGAGCATGTGTGAATAAATGAGAATATTAGATATTCCATGATTATTCATAGAATGGTATGATATGACTATGTGGATTTGATGGGATCAATAATGTCCCATGATCTCCTGGTCTTCCTGTATTTTCGATGTACGATAGTAATGGGATAGAAAGTATCCCATACATAGATGAACGAGTGTATGGATAGGGATAATGGATGTCCCAGTATCTTTCTTATGTGAATGTGTAGGTGGATGGGAAAAAGATTATCCCATGTCTTGTGTGTAATGATGATGACCATAAATGAATAAGAATGCCTGGTGATAAGGCAATATATAAGGGTTGATTTTGAGCATGAGTTAGCATAAGGCTGTGAGAGTCTAAAGTATGAGATTGTATGATCATGAACATAATTGAATTATTAGGATACTCAACTAGTCATGGACATGCAAAGGTTGTTAGATTCAATTATATTCTTCATAATTCATTTGATACTATTTTTACCAATTTACCTACTTACTGAGTTTGCCCAGACTCATGCCTTCATATTCTATTTTTTAGTTGACAGGTTAAATAATGGAGCCCAACTGTGGGTTGGGGCTTGTGAGCAAGAATTGAAAATATTTTCATTATGGTGTGATAAATTAGGATTAGAATCCCTTCATGTATATTTATTTAAATATTTAATCAAAGTTCCATAATGAGGTATATTTGATATTTGAGAAAATTAGAATGATGTATATTGTAATATATTAACATGTCATATTGATAATTATTAAGTTATTAAGAATGAATTTTGTATTAGTCCAGTTATGTTTAATATCATCATGATGTGACTAAGGTACTGGGCAGCTATGGGTGTATTTTGGGTGTGTGTTTTATAATTTATGTCATTGCTTTAAGTTATTAAAATTATAGTTTTGGGTGATAATTGATTACACAAGTTTAGATCCTAATATTTTATGGTAGACTTTGCTAAATTTTTGGCAAAATATTTCCCTTAGAAATGGAGAAATTATCAATTAATGTGGAATCACATAGGTCTCCTAGGTGGGATGTGACCTAGTGCCTTCTATTTATTTGCATTATAACTGCGAGATAACCTTATCGAGAGCATACAATAAAACTTAAGATAGTAAGTCGAGATATATTGCATTAAGATATAATTATGTAAGAAAATTGCTTCAAGATGGAGTGGTTAATATTGACTTTGTTAGATCAAGTCAGAAAAGTTTAGACATATTACATTGAGACATAATTATGCAAGGCAATTGCTCTAAGATGGAGTGCTTAATATGAAAAGTTTAGACATATTGCATTAAGACATAATTATGTAAGGCAATTATTCCAAGATGGAGTGCTTAATTTTAACTTTGTTAGATCAAATCAGAATTTGGCAGACATGCTTACCAAAAGGTTTACAAGAGATATCGTCTGGAAAATAGTTAGAGGGATGGGACTGAAACCCATTGTATAAATCCTAATCAGAGAAACTTAACTCTAAACTTGTAACCCAATTTAAGAATTCAATGACAAAAGTATGTTAACCAGTTACTTGCAAGCATAATTTATATTTGCATCTGTCAAATAGTACTTGGGTCCTGTAATATTGAAAATGATGTTGAATGTTCAATACTCGTAATGGATCTAAAACATTCTGTTGGAATATTTAGTTATGAGGAATTCTAAATAGATCCACCTATATTAGTGTTTAAATTGTAGCTACTTTTGTTTCTAGATGTGTAGGTTCGCTCTAAGGTACTCATAAAACTAGGATATGGATGCATGGCCAAAATGTCTTGGCATGATGAATACTTGATGAGATTTGAAATTTTAAATGTGAAGTATGTATTTGCAAAATGGGATCGATAATTCAAGGCCCTGGTTATTGGGTCTTTGGGCTTGGCATAACCTAAGAGAGGAGCGGTGAATTGGGTTACTAGAATTTTCTAGCTCAACCCTTGTTTAACTAAATTTCCTTCTTTTGTATACTTATGTGATTTTCTGTGAGATAAATAATTATAAGGTTGAGTGCAAGCAATTAAATCAATCACAATATATAGTGGTTTAAGGTAACCTCCCAATCCACTATTCTAAGAGCACACCCCTTGTGCATTGGGTTCTACTATCTCATATAATGAAATACAATTAGTGCCCCTAGCACTCTTCTAGATTTCAACTCTAAGGGGCATACAATTTAATAATTAACTATGGACATACTCCAATAATCAAGTTGCTCTTCTTGATTGTTGGATCTCGTGCAAGTATATACGATCATAAGTAATATAGATGACGTAAGTTGAGTATCGTTCTCACAAGGAAGTATGTTGTTACACACTAAGTATAAAACCTATATCAAATCAGTATTATTTGATTGAGTGAATTGTAGCAAATGTTATAAAACTAAATCTAGACAAAATAATGAAATAACATATCACAAGAGCAAAACAAGAAAGATCAATGGATGATATAGGGATTCAACTTCACCTAGCAAATCCACTTATGTTGATAAATTACATCGAATAAAATATCATTCCTCTCATTATCAATTGTTCGCTGCAAATTTAACTCTTGCTCATCCTAGGGCAAAACTCAAATTCACTCTCCCCTAAAAGAACATCAAGGTTGCAATTATCATAAACAAAGAATAACCAAAACTCATAACACTTCATGAAAAACTCATTCTTACACAACTTACAATCACTCAGTAAGCATTATCTCTTGAAGATAGATTAAACTAAACAAGTAGAACCCTCACAGAAATAAACACTCTACTCTCATGTGTTTATATGATATATGTTCTGCTAAAAAAATTCTAATGAGAATGATCTACCATAAGCTTGCATATCTTCTCATTCTCCATCACTGGGATCACATGCATATCATGAATCATAAGGACTTTTCATTGGTTGTAATGGGGTTTTGGGTAAAGGTTAGAAATATTTGGGAATATAGCTCAAAAGCCATTAAAATTAGTGAAGCACAAATAAATCAACTCGATCTCAAATATATAAGATATTTAAAGCCACCTGTTTCATCTAATATCTTTCACCTTTGAATACATGATGTATAAACAGATCCCTTCCCTTGGAATTTTGATATTTTCTTTTTCTTCTTTTCTCTTTTTCTTTCACTTTGACATTTTTTTCAATTTTAAGAACAACAACATATTCTATTTCACTAATCTTAATCATTCCACAAATTTTGATACCCCCAGACTTTATTTCTTATACATTCATACATAGCACAATGATGACCCATGCTCCACTAGATCTATGGCTTGGATAAAGATATTATTTTTCTAGGTTTTAAGCTTGTAAAATAGGTTCATAATAAAAATCTATAAAGCTCAAAGGGGCTCAACAAGAGGAAAAATTAATCACAAGGTAGGCTATTTAGCTCATGTAATTCAAAACAAAGAAGGTCTTAATCATGTTCATGCATGCATATATCAATGTGATCTCAAAGAGAATCAAGGCAAGTTCTAGAGAAACAAATCCATGGAAGAATATCACTCATGAAGAAAAAGGATGAGACTTGTGTGAATGTGTCAATCTAAAGGCTTAAAATCTTACTAGCTTGTGTCTACAAAATTCAGTCATCACCATTCTCAAGGAAAATAACTAAACTGAGCAATTGTAAATGAGAAGATTACTTAATCAACCATGTTATAAAATTTTCAAGCTTGATTGAATCTTACTCATGACATCCTCAACCTCAATTCATTAAAAATCACCAAAACAAAGGGTAAAACTGACTCTCTCTCAAAATAAATTTTCAAAAATAAAAACACTAAACCTAAACCTAAACCTAAACCTAAACCTAAATCCCCTCCCTCACTCTTAAAACTTACATTGTCCTCAATGTAAGGCCAAATGCAAAGAAGATGCAAAAATAACCATAATATAAATGCAGAAATAAGAAAAAATAAGAAAACGAAACACAACCTCCTCTTGGGTTGCCTCCCAAGCAGAGCTTTTGTTTATAGTCATTGGCTTGACTCACTATATCTTTCTTTAATCTAGAGCAATTGCAAAGTGGAAATAACGAAGTATGCATGTTGATAGGTCAATTCCTTTAATATCTTTCATTATCCAAGCAATAACCCTCTTATGCTTCTTAAGAACTTGCACAAGTCTTTCTTCTTTTAATGTACTAAATTTATTAGAGATGATCACTAGCAAAGTTTCCTTGTCTCTAAGGAACACGTACTTGAGGTGATTGGGAAGAGGCTTGAAATTTGGAATGGATGCCTGGAAAACAGATGGTAAAAGGCTCTTGCTAGAAACTAGTAACTCAATGTAAGGATCATTACCTGATTTTGGTAACTTCGGAAAGTCATCCAATGTTGCAATAGTTTATTACAAATCAATACTCAAAGGTAACACCTCATTCTCTTTCTCAAAATGTTTACTAATGGCAATTTTCAATTCATCTTTTCCATCAAGTTCAAAAACTTTCTGTACATAAGAATTAATTACATCAATGGAGTAAACAGGATCATCATCATCATCAAGATATTTCATGGCATCATAAATGTTAAATTTAACAATTTCGCCATCAAATTCCATGGAAGTGTGCCACTGTGAACATCTATCTTAGTTTTGGATGCTTTCAAGAAGGGTCTTCCTAACAGAATAGGAGTAGTATGATTACCATTCTTCATATTTAGCACAAAAAAATCTACAAAGAAGACTAAATCATTGACTTGTACAAAAACATCCTTAATTACACCTTTAGGATAGGCATTGAATCTATCAACCAATTGAATCACAATACCAATCTTATTCAAATGTCCAAGTTTCAAAGAAGCATACAAAGAATATGGCATAACATTAATGGAAGCTCCTAAATCTAACGTAGCCTTTTCAAGTCTAGTGTTACTTATCATGCAAGGAATAGTAAACATACCAGGATCTTTGCACTTTGCAGGAAGTTTTCTTTGAATGATTGCGGAAATATTCTCTCCTACTCTCACCTTCTCAAATCCCTTAAGTTTCCAATTTCTCTTTATTGTACACAATTCTTTCAGAAATTTAGCATAATGAGATACTTGTTTAATGGCATAAAAAAGTGGAATATTTACCTCAAATTTATGAAAAGTCTCATAGAAATCTTTATAGTTCTTAATTTTGTGAGATTCTACTAAAGCCTGAGGAAAAGAAGGTATTGGTTTATATTCAGAAAGAGGTGAAAACTTATGTTTGGCTACTTTATTATCTTTAGGAAGGTTCTTGTCTGCAACAAAATCCTTCTTCTTTGCTTTCTCCATTGGTGTAGAAGTCATCTTTTCTAGAATCTCAACCTCTTTAACGCTTCACAAAATGATTGCACTCATATTTTCTCTTGGGTTCACCATCATTTGAGAAGGTAATTTCCTTGATCTGTGTGTCTCTAGCCAATTGATTCTTGTTGCCATCTGACTCATTTAATTCTCCAAACTTTGAATCCTAACCTTCATCTCTTGTTGAAATTGCTAAGTGTCAGAAGCAAAAAACTTAACAATATCTTCTAAAGACATACTAGAGTTAGAAGTTTGTCCCTGTGTTTGTCTAGGTAGGTATGGCTATTAATACTGCTAAAAATTTGGGCAATTTTGAGCAAGATGCTGATTTACTTATGGATTTTCATAGTTAAAATTGGGATGATCCATCTATCCTGGGTTGTATGTGTTCGAATAGGGATTATACTTCCTTTGTATTTGTTCAGAAAAATCATAAATCACATTCACCTACTCAATAGGTTCTTCTTGAAGAGTTGGGCATGTATTAGTTGGATACCCTACCACTGAACAAATTCCACAAGCCTTCGCTGTTTGCATATTACCTACAGCCATTTGACGAACAAGAGAAGTTACACCTACAATCTGTTGTTCAAGGGATGAAATACTTACCTTATTAATAGGCTTGGATAGAGAGTAAAGCCTATTGCCAAATTGTTGTGAGTTGACTACCGTATTTGCAATCAAATTCCTTGCAACTTCAGGAGTTTTATTCACCAAAGTTCCTCCACTAGCAATATCAGTCACGCTCCTTTCAGTGTGTAGAAGACCCTCATAGAAATATTGGGTGAGTAATTACTCACCAATCTGATGATGGGGGCAACATGCACATAATTTCTTGAAACGCTCCCAATATTCATATAGAGCTACCCTTGAAGCTGAAAAATATTAGCTGGCCTTAAAGCTGAAAAATATTTCTCCAAAAATAACCTCTTCATCTCATTCATGTCGTGATGCTCCTAGAGGGTAGATAATAGAGCCAATCCTTAGTCAAATCCTTCAAAGAGAATGGAAAGGCTCTTAGTTTTATTTGCTTTTCAATCACCCCTGTTGGTTTCACACTCATACACACCACATGAAACTCCTTTAGATGCTTGGGTGGATCTTCACTAGCAAGATCATGAAAAGTGGGCAAGAGATGTATTAGTTTGCATTTTAATTCGAAATTGACAGTAGCATCTAAAATAGGAAATGTTACGCATAAGGGTTATTGATCCAAATCAAGTGTGGTAAGCTCTTTCAAAGTTCAATTTCAAGCCTCTAACTTTCTCCTTTTTTGAATTCCTCTAAGCTTCACTCCTTAACTTGTGCAAAGTTCTTTCAATTTCTGATTCGTACTGCAAATCACTTTGATTAGAAGATTGGATAATAGTCATAAACAATTAAGGAGAATCTAATGAATCCTAAAAAAATAAAAATAAAAATAAATAGGAAAAATCACAAAAGCATAAAAATTAACTGGAATGCCTCTCAGGCAACAACACCAAAAATTTGGTGCGCTATAGTAGGCAACCAAATTTAGAACCTTTAAAATTTTGGTGTGTTGTAGTAGGCAACCAAATTTAGAATCTTGCTCCAATTAAATTACTTATAATAGTATGAGTAAAGGTCAATACCAGGAAGAGTATCTTGCTTAATCTTATGCAATGTGAACAAGAAAAGGGGGGTTTTGAATGTAATGAAAATAAAATTATAAAAGAAATCTATAAGAGAAAAAAACTATGGTTCAAGTCAACATCCACCATCAGAATCTTGTAACTGATTATTGATGTAATTATACATCAAATCATACTTTGAATATTCATCATTAGAATTATTTTTTCTATTTCTCCTTCAACAGAGTTAATTAGAAACACACGATCCAATTAACCCTAACTACTAAACAACCTCAAACATGCGCTAGAGATTTAATCTAATAGAGGCCTTAAGATTTATAGAGATTGATGAGGCTAAATAATACAAGCACACGCGGTTGCATTTAATTTAGTCAAATATTCTTCCTAAGATTTAATAACTGCAACAGCAGTAAATTATCAAACCCTAGTTGCTTTGCAGATTAGAGGGATCAAAAAATTATAGATTTAATATCTAATCTAGTAATAGATTGTAATGAATAATAAACTAGTAGATCTCCTAGTAATTAAACATAACAATTATTATCACGAATCAAAGAAGAACATTCAACACTCAAAGTATAAATTGAACAATTAAAACAAATTAGATCTCGTAGTATATAGATTCTAAGGCTTTTGCTTCCTTAAACCAAGAATAAATGTTTAACCACGCAGGGCCATGAAATCACAAGGAAAATAAAATAAAAGAGAGAAGAGAAAAGATTTTCTGTCAAAAGCCACCAACAAGTCCTCTCCAAACCCTAGTAAAAGAACCCTGAAAAACCTGAGCAAACTGTCTTTTATACCAAGTCAACAATGCATAAAATTACAAAAATTTAGAAATAAAAATTTTGATCAACTGCTGGTGTGGCCAATGCTACCTTGCTATCCGATGGGGTGGCATTGATTATGAGTAGGCGCCGACAGTGCCGGTTTACTGTCCGCCAAACATGGATCTACTATTTTTATCATAACTTTCTCATTTCAACTTAGAATTGAATGATTCTTCTTGAGTTGGTTGGATGCTTTGACATCTTCAACTTTTATGTTGATCACCTTTCCTAAATAATCCTATAAATATGGAAAAATTAGTACACAAGTGATACCATGTGTAATCTTCAACTCCTTTTTTATATGTTTTGATATTTTCTCCGCTTAGTTGTCCTTGATGTAGTCTTTATCTCTTAAAAATCCAAACATAAAAGTTGTAGAAATTTTTATTGTGTTTCCAGACATCCTTATTCATCTCAATTAGAGGTCTGATAAGAGATTTATGCCTAAAATACAAATTGATGCTAAAGTTGTTCAAAATTATCCATTTGCCTTCTTTTGCACTTAACAACTCTATTTGTCTCCTAGATCAAAATATAAGAATAATGAGTATATTTAAGAATCAAATAAGTGTAAAATGCTAAGTATTAAGGGAATAAAATATGATATTTTACATTCTTATCAAAATTATACCGCAATTTCATGGCATCAAGTTTTATAGTATAGTAGTAAGAGGGTTGTTGTATCAATAGGGATTGGGTATTCTAATTACTCACTAGCTATCGCCATGAATAATTATAACTTTTCTAGATGACTAAGAGATAAATAATTAAATGACAAATAAAATGGATAGATTTGAATAGAATAAATAATGGTATGAAAACTCTAAAGGATTGATTTCATTTATGCTTTATTCATAGTATTCTCAACGTATTACTAATTGATCATTGCATTGGGTTATAAATCAAGAATGCAATAATATTCAACTCCCTCTCTTGAGTGCCAAGTCAAGTATCTATTTCTAATATTCTAATTTTGATATTCCTATAAAAATTAGAACATTAAAAATGCATTAAGATCTAAGATTCTCTGGAATGATTTCGTAAAGCCTTGAAGTTCTCCCTTATTATTTATGAATTTATGTTGTGATACCTAGATCCTATTTGGGGTTACCTCTCTTGAGTATCAAAGCCTAAATACATGATTATTCAAAAGATGGGCAATCAATTGAATGCATCAAATACCAAATATCACCAATAAACCAATTGCATGATCACTCAAGCAAATCATTGATTAATCTATAAAATCCACATAAAATCCATCTCCCCTCTATAATAGGAAGATTAACTACTAATGATAAAGCATAAATCAATCAAATAATCATTCAACATCATTAGAGTTTAAATTTCCAAAATAAAATCTAAGATACAAAGAAAGAAAGCAATTGAAATAAAGAAAACTTAAGATCTTTCCCTTTTAGCTTGACTTCCAATCCTTGAATCCGCTCTTGCTCTCAATCTTTAAAACCCCAATCTTCTTCTATTCCAAAGCCCTTAAAAAGCTCTTAAAAACCCTAGCAAAAGAGCTCTAAAAACCTAGCCAAAACCCTAGCAAAAGAGCTCTAAAACACTAGCCAAAAGAACCCCCCAAAGCTACCTAAAAACTAGGTTTTATCATGCAAAGTCGGGGAGTAGAATTTCCACACATGCACTTCATGAATGCTGGCATTGTGGCACTAAAATTGTTGCCTGCTTATGGTGTCTTTGGTTGATTTGGGCGCCACAATGCCAGTTTGGGTGCCGAGGCGCCAACCTTGCTGCCCATTTTTCACTTCTTTCGCTTTGGTCCATTCTCTTCTTTCTTGAGGCTTCTCTTGTAACTTCATTTTTTTTTTATGTTTAGCTCCATTCTTTCACTCTTCAATGTACAATGTACCTAGAAAAATATATAAAACATATGAAATGCATACAAATTCTCATTGATCAATAAGTAAATAAGCTTGTTCAATACTAAATATAAGTGAATAAAATTCATTTATCAAATATCCTTAAACTTACTCATTTGCTTGTTCTCGAACAAAATAAAATGAACAAACTTCTAAAACATAACATTGATCAAGTTCATTATCCAAAGACCTCAAAAAGATCTACATAGCTTGGAAGGAAACATTAGAATGTCATTCATGTCTGGAATTCCAACCTAAACATTATCCTTTCTACCTTAAATTCCTTGGTGCATGTGCAAAGAGTTATAGCCATTCCAAATTAAATCATTTCATACTTAGATTAATTTATGCAACTAAGTAAAAAATATTCAATGCAAACCTATGAATTCACAAATTAAGAGACTCCAGTAGATATGCATATGATGTTTTATTTTCTTTCTTTCCATCTTTACTCTTCTTGTTTCCCTTTTTTGTGAGCAGTATTATCATCACAATCTTCAAAAGTATCTTCTTTTGTATTCTTGGAATGTGATTCGCTCAAATTTTTTTGGGCAATATTACTACCACGCACTCAAACTAATTTTCTTTTTAGCTCTTGGAGATGTGATCCCCCCAAATAAATGTTAAGTTCTTAGTCATTCTTTTCTTTTATATCATCTAATGTTCATCTCAACCAATTATTGCAATGAATTATAGAGTTCAACCCAAGCTATGCATACTTCGTCACCTAAAATGATTCTAAGTACTCTATGAATTCAAAAAGAAATGGCTATGTGATCAAATATGTAAAGAATCTAAGGCAAATTAGATAAGTATTCAGGTCAAGCACATAGACATTATTGAAATTCTTCATTTTCTTCTTAAGACATTGTTATACATCCTGTTCAAATCATTGGTCCCCTATAAGAAACTTGATCAATGCTCAAAATAATTTTTTTAATTTTCTTTTCTTTTTTTATTTTTTGCAAATCAAAAGCATAGCCATAACCACAATCACACATTAAACAAAAGTATAAACAAAAAAAAAACATTAAACACAAACAAAGCATAAAATAGACACACAAAATACAAATAAGACTCCAATACCCCTAAACTTAAAATGAACATTGTCCTCAATGTATAAACTAATGAACCAAGGGGGCAAGAAACTCCCTTGTGAAAGAATGTGCTGTCAGTATTACTATATATGATTTTGATGATAATAAAACTTGTATTAAGATAAGATATATGTGTGCATGTGCTTAAATTGTTAACAATCACATGCATAATTTGACAAATAAAAATGTGAAATGTATGCATAATAATGAATATTTAATTATGCAAGCATACATCTTTTACATTATAGTGCACTTAACTTTAATTGATCATTTATTAATGTGTTAATTTGTTGAATCATACTTAGTACCATATTCACTTAAGCTTTCACACTCTATACTTAAATAAAAATGTATATTATCCTTACTCTACAATATGTTAAAATCACATGAGGATAAAATATATTCTGATAATGAATCTGAAAGCTAAACAATATAGCAAGTGCAGAAAACTTCTAAGTAAAGGATCATAATCTTCGTAATAAACTGCCGCAACTATCTACTATGCTCCAAAGGGATCAAACTGTTGAAGGTCGTGGAAGAAGAAGAAGAAAAGCAGAGGCCTTCAACAAGAGAGCTTGCATTATCTGCAAGAATACAAAGAGAAACTCTAATGGACAAATGCAATGAAAGAAAACAAGACTTCAAGGACAAGTTATAAAAAAGATGCTTTGTCTATTAACCTCAAAGAGAAACTTCCACAAACAAATACAAGACAAAAGCAATTGAAGGCGAAGCCATGGTCATGGAGTATAAAGTGTTCGATAAATTCAAACTATCTACACCGACCAGACCAAATTTGTCTGAGATGAAGAAAGAACAAGTATTTCCATTAAGCACTCAAACAAATGAAGAAAGAAGGAACAGTTGCCCAGACAATTATGCATAAAGCAAAGAAAACTTTATCTGACCAACAAAGTTAGAAGAATGGATTCATCTGAGGATAAAAAGGCAAAATGAATAGATAAAAGAATACAACTTTGGCTGAGTCAAGGCAAACAAATCAAGAAGAAAGAAAGCAAGAAATTACAGTAACAAGCTTCATCTATTGCTTGAAGAATGCAGAACAAATGAGGAACTTGACTTCGTCTATGGGATAAAGATTGTCTGTTACTTACTAAAAACAAAGTAACAGACAAAGTGGGAGATGAAATTGCACAGTGAGAATAGATGAAGCTGTACAGACAAAGTGACAGCTTGGGCAAATGAATTTCAATAAACAAAAGCACATTCGTCTACTACTTACTATAATAATTTTAAATAATTTTTTTTTACTATTGAACCGTGAACCTGGCCAAACCGGTTCATGGTTGAACCGATCCAACCGGCCGGTCTAATCGGTTTTGAAAACACTGATCTAAACTATCTTATTTGGAATGATTTATTGAGTCAAGATGTTAGATATTATTTTACTCAAAAAAAATTCCTTTAAATTTTAAAAAATATTTCTATAAAATCTTATGAGTTTATATTTATTATAATGCATGTAGATTTTTAATTAATAATTTTTTTGAGACAATAAAAATATATTTGATTAGAGGTATAATTGTTAGGCTAGATCTTCCTGAATAAATTTGGGAACTTTTTTTCATTTTATTTTTCTACGTCAAAAAGCTGTTTTGAAAAAATTATAAATTCAAGCTTCTTTTAACCACAGAAAATTAGCTTTTGCCGTGAAAAAAATGCTTTTCAATTTAGGCCAAACAGCATGCAAATGAACCAAAAACACTTTCGATGACCGTTTTTAACTCTTCCAAGCACACGGAGAGAATATGCAATAATTAAAATTTCCTTCCACTTTGTGCTAATCTAAGCATTCGGTTTCGTTGAGATAATTTTTTGGATATTAGCTCAATAAATGATGCGTGACGAATGAATTGAATTTAACATATATATTATTTATGGCTCTCAAACTAATTATTTACTTGGAAATTTTCACGTAATATTATCATAAAATCATTTAATACAAAATGTCACGAGATTGAAGGTACGCCTGCGAGTAGATTTTCCGCGGATGCCGTGGGAAGCTGGAGAGTTTTTTCCTACTCCGTAACAGGTGGCCTTCTATATTCAGAGATATTGTATAAATTAGCTGAAATCACGCCAGCTAAGACATGAGAATATTCTTACCTAGGATATATTTCAAAAATCATGTTGTTTTATAAATTATAACCTCTGATCGGATGTATGTTCATCCAAACATACTTTAACATTGTCATTCCCTTTCCTACAATAAAATACTCATCAATCTCATAGTATGATATTCAAGTGAGTGTTGTTATTGATTCTTGACGCATTTATAAATTTCTTTTCATGGGAAATCTGAAATTTCTAAGTAGATTCTGAATGCCCTGTGTATCGGTCGTCCTGGAACTGGAGTAACTAAAGTTTTACTGCTGTTGAGCCATCCAAATTCCAAAAAGCTCGTTATCCATACACCATGGAAAATGAGGCAGACATGGCACATTTCAGAACTCAAAAAGATCTGTGGAAATGGGAGCAGCAGCAACCCCTATTTCTGGAATCCTCAATCTAAGAGAGCGTTTCCATTTATCTTCTTTACCATCCATGTTACACCTTCCATACCAAACCTCTCCCAATCTTCCCACCAATCCAAACAGAAAACTTCTTCATGTTGCAGCTAGACAGCTGGGGAGGGATCTCATCAAACCAGTAAAAGCTTCTGATTCTCCAAATCCCAGCCCTTCATCGAATACCACAGAAAGATGGCTTCTAGAACCAATAGGTATGCAAATTTGGGGAAAAATAGCTTTTCGAGTGTGTTGGGAAATTGAATTCTGAAGCTGAATTCCATTGGAATCTGCAAATTAAATGGCGTTCATGTTGTATTTTGACAAATTCTATCTGGGTTTTCCATATTTTGAGTTTATGTATTTGAAATAATGGTTTTTCGTTTTTTTTCTTTGAAAATTTATGCTGTGTATGTGCAAGGCACATTTGGTTCAATTGAACTGGGGATCTTTCTGTTGGAGTGACATCTAAAAACAATTGAATATTCCACACTGAAATACTATTTCTTTGATTGTTGTCATTCTGCACAAATGCGATCTTATTGGTTGGTTTGAACTGTTTAGCTAATAGGGTTTTTAAATTGTACAATAGCTAACAGTGACAGAGCACATTTTTGGATTAAGAAGCATGAATCCTGTGTACTGAGTGATATCATCTACTTAAATCACTAAGTTACAGTTATAGTTGTAGGCCATTAGCAGTTGAACAGAAATGCATCTAGTGGCTATTTTTGGTTCAAAAAATTCTTCAATACTCTTGTTGGGTGTGATGAAAAATTTTTCAAGGTCTTAGTTCATGAAGCATTCATGGCATAATGGTTAGGATTGTAAACCCAATACGATCTTTTAGAAATTCATCTCACTTCAATTGTGCATGTGTAAAATGCAGTTGCTAGCTGGATTCTCACTTGCTGGTCACAACTTTAGCCATTGATCGCTAACAGCTTTGACTTTTGATTATGCCTATTTTTAATATTTTCAATTCAAGCATTTAGTTCATATTCTAAGGACCTTGATTCTAATCTAGGTTGACTATCTCCCTTATGCTGACATGAAAGAACCCATTTGTTCTTCCACAACTAGGACCTGTTTGGGTTACTTTTTAAGTATCGTGTATAAATTTTTCAGGTGATGGAGATTCAAGACACATTGGATCTCGAGTTCCAATGCCAGCTGCGTTTGAGATTGCTTCGGTATTTGATCTTACAGTTGACATGTAGCCATTCCAACTCCCTGATATTTCACTTACCAAGTTGAATTCTCTTCTTGCCCCAGAGTTCAGTAATGGTTGGCCGTCTTCCTGAGAAAGCCAATATCATAATTCCAGTAGCAACAGGTATTCCTGGAATTGCTGTAAGCTATTTTCCATTTGCATCTAGTTAGCCATATTGAACATGAAGCCATTTCATTCACCATTAAGAAGGAATTTGCAGAGTAAGAGGACTACAAGATTTCTTCGAGTTTGGCTTTCTTCAATGTGGTCCTCCTCATGAGGATGTCTGGATGACCAATATATTTTCCAAATGCCCCATTTCTCTAATAGAAATTGATCAGAGAAGCACCATCTTTGGTCCATCTAATTTTTTGTAGGTACATAGTCTGATCAATGGTGCATATCTCGCATGCATCTGCAACATCTGTATGTTTTTTGAATGAAATTCTTGATGTAATATACTCAAGTTATCCAGCTTTGTTGGAAACCACTACTTGTTCGGTGGATGCCATTTTGCCTGACAATCTCATTAATTTGGGCAATTCACACACCATTCAACCGATAAAAGCTTGGAGATTGAATGCTTAGGATTTTTCCAGTATAAAAAATGGTACCAAGCATGTTAAGTCATCCACATTGCAATGCAATAGTCAGTCTTAGCCCTACAGGATCATACGATGAATTTATTTATTTTATTGCTTCAAACCTGAACAGTATCTGGTCTTCATGCACGCCTTGAGAAGAAAACTGGAGCCCTTCTTGTTACAGATCTGGACAGTACTAATGGCACATACATCAATGGAAAAAGACTCAAGCCTAGGTCTGCTACACCCATACCACCTGGAAGCACGCTTACATTTGGTAACTATTTCTAAGCCCATTTACAATATCTCCAAACTGGATGTTAGTTTTGTATTAGTATGTCTAATTCAACACCACATAAGTGGAAGGATCCTGTGCAACTATTTTCCAGTGCAATGCCCATGCTTGGAATATTCAGAAAAAACTGACATGTGGTCCACTTTTTCATTTTGGGTGTGGGCTTTGAGATCCTTGGTCACAACCAATGCAAAGATCCTGGCTGATCTTAATTGATAATGTCTGTTTGGCCTCAGGATTTATTGTATAGTAGGAGGATTCTTTGTAATGTCATTGTTATATGGTTATTTTTCTGTTCATGTACTTAAACATCTTCTATATATAGTGGCTAATCTCCTCTTAAGATATAATGAGAAGCAGATAAAATTCTTCTTTTCCATGGGTGATTTCAGTTGTAATTGTCCAAGCAATCATTTTCTGTTACAACTAGTGAAATTCAGATGGTCATATGGTTCAAACAACAGGCGCTTCTATTGACAATCTGTTTTGCGTGTTGTTTCGTCTGTTCCATATCAGACTAATATCTGAGCTAGGAAGAATCATGTTGTCAATTTGATGCTCAATTCAAGGAACCAACACCATTTTTGTGTCCGAGCAATGGAATAGTTGGGGACTGTCTTTGAAAACGTGCTAGCCGTTTATGCGGCAATATTATTGACATGAACAATCTAAAACAATTTGTTTATCTCATTTTCTTTTTAAAACCTTGTGCAGGGGATATTCATCTGGCAATATTTCGTGTATCTAAGCTTGAGGCTGTAGATGTCCAAAGCAAACCAACTGAATATGAGAACAAAGAAGAGGCAGATTCCCCGACCGATGATTTTAAAACTGAAAGCTAGAGAAAGTAAACTTTGCACGAAACAATCAGCAGTATGAGTGGAACATATCTCTGTAATCTTAGAATCATAAATAATATCATTTTTTTTATATTCCTTTCCACACGGATTCTACCTGAAACAACAATCCAAAGAAAGTAATCTTTTATAAAACAATCAGCAGCCAATGGATCATATCTTTGTTATTTTAGTATCTTAAATAATATCATTTTTTTCCCCCGGATTCTGCTTGAATAATTACGAATTTCCATTCATGTGGGACTGTTGCTTGGAGGCTGAAATGTAAAGCTATACTAACTCAGCTAACTCCAAGGTATGGCTTGAGTTGGGAGAATTGCTTCTTTTATTGAAGTGTTCTGTTATTTATCTTTCTTATGCAAGAGACTTGCAGGCATTGATGCCCATCCCTGAGTTGCAGCCCACACATGTTCTGGAATTGAAATGGCTTAAATTGTCAATGAAAGACTCCAAATTGCCAAGCTAAGCGGGCACATCATGCTCAAAGCCTGACAATTAAAAATAAATCAAATTTTAGTGACCATTTGCTGTGTTTATGTGATTGATGAAGAATTCAACATACAAAATTTTAGAATTCAGGGCAGGTTGGGTATGGTAGAGATTAAACAGAGTTCAATCCATATTGTAACTGGCTTTGTACTTGTCCGTTACCTTGGCTAATAAATACACCAGGCCAATTTTGCTATGATTGTACCTATCTTCTTTTAAATATACATACTAAGATCCCTTTTAGATGCAATAAATCAAATATTTTCCCAATGTTTAACCAAATTATAAATGTTAATTTATGAATTGAAGTTCGGCCCCATTTGAGGGTGTTCAGATCTCCTGACGAAGAATGGGAAGATGGAGATATAGGTGGTGGGAGAGACTCCGAAGATGACAAGAGTTGAAAGTAGGAGAGGAGCAGATGTGGTAAGTGTGTTGGAAGAATGGCTCCAAAATTTCAAATAGATTTTACATATTTCAAATAAAAATTCGTAGTTGCATGGAAGTAACTTACAATGGGCCCTAGGCGGTCTACATGAAGAACAAAAGAAAAGATGTGTAGTGAGATAGTCCATTTGGCGGCCTTATATAGTCAACTTGAGGCATGAACTAGCCCCATTTTGGGGTTCCCTTGTGATGTAAAGCTTTACCTCATACACACGAATTCAGGACTAAATACAAGATTTAATAAGAAGCTTATGATTGTATTATAAGTGCTGCTTGCTTCATGTGTGGATCTATGGGATCTTATTTCATCCATTATAAGGATTATTCTAGCCATCAGTTTCTTTTATTACATCTCCAATCTGTGCAGTGGATCCGCAGATGGATGCAACTGAAACTTATTAAAAAAAAAAAGGGCATATAGGAAAAGACCATGTAAATGTGCTTTCATACAAGTAATATGAATGTGCTTTTATTCAAGCGATTTATAAACCATGGAAAGTTTGAGAGGATCAATATTAGAATAAAATGACATATTTTTCTCTATCCCAATATCTCTGTTGTAGTTTAGTGGCTGTTTGATTTGACTTATTTTTAGGGTTTATGCCTTATTTACTTGACGTACAGCTGCATAAAAGAAAATGTGTTTGATGGAGCTCATAAAAGGGGCTTATAAGTATAGTTTGACGGATAAGCCATAAGCACCTGCAAAGGCTCTCTTCTACTTCCTAAACTTTTATATATTGTTTAATTTTCAAAATACACAGACTTTTAAATGTAAAACTACAGACTTTCAAATGTAAATCTATGTACCGAAATTAATACCATAGATCTCTACATCCAACTAATGTTAAGCCCCAATTTTTCCAATTTAGCCAAATAGCATTTAAATTGTTGATTTATTTATTTTTAGAGATTGTTGATCCAACCAATTCAGGAGAACACAGTGATATAAATCACTATTAGAACCCCTAATTAAATAGTCTATCCGACTAAATAGAATTAGGCCACAAATTTTCCATAACTTATTTGAATTATATTTTCTTAAACAACATTGCCTATGGTGGGAATTTAATCTTTTGTCCATCATCTTGGTATTTCAACTACAACTGCATCAAATATAATTAAATAATTTTAAGCCTTTTATTTAAGCTTTAATGAACCATCTCTGCTTATTTGATTTCAACTGCCTATCAGCTCTAGCCATTTGTCAGTCATCAGTCAAATAACTTCCAGCTAAATCAAACAAATCCTTAGTTGGTTAGGATGTTTGGCTTTTACTTCAGTGTATATGCGACGAAGAGACGTGCCTATCACAGGACCATAGAAGTGTGAAACACGAAATGGAAAAGGCCAATAGGGGCCAATTTATTAGCCAGTCAAAGAAGGAACAAAATTCAACACGTTTAATTTCTGACCGGCCTATTTGTTCAAAGAAAGCTCTCTCTCTCTCTCTCTCTCTCTCTCTCTCTCTCTCTCTCTCTCTCTCTCTCTCTCTCTCTCTCTCTCTCTCTCTCTGTTGAATACAAAAGGGCCATCCCTTGGCCCAGGTGAACTCATTATTTCAAGAAACGGACTTTGAATGTTCCACCTCCAGGTTGTGGAAACCGCATCTCCGAAAACGACTGAAAATGTTACATTAGAAATACAGGATAGTTTATCAATGTAACAATATTGTTTCTGGGTAATGTTTCGAGTTTTTATCCGCTGTGACAAATTCCGATTTTTCATGGAGATGATTTTTGAAATAATAAAAAAGATGTATAAGAATGAGGACGATGGTTGGCTTGGATCCTACTAAAATGCCATGGTTTACCTATGAATATATGCATGCCCTTTGATGAGATTAACAGCTTAATAATCTGCAAACCCGAATGCAAATTCCTTTGTCCAACAAATAGTGAACCTCTGTGGGAATTTTTGGTGGATCCAAACCATCCAAATTACTCAACACGTCTATTTGACCCATACCCAAAAAAAGACAGGAAAAAAAAAAAAAGCCCCTTGTCCAGGATTCATGAAGAAATCATTTGAAGGTGGTCCGACAAATGCCATTTACGGGTCAAACAAAGAAACTTCCATGTCCATCCATCCAGTTTCGTCTGCTACTGGTACTAACTCATAAATCCATGCCTGCCTGCCCGACTACTGTTGCTTGCTTCATGAAATGACAAGAGCATGTCCATATCACTGGCCACTGTAATTGTTTATGTATATACTTTTCGGTTGCTACACGGACTTAGCACAGTCGAGTTCGATTAATCAAATGTCCCTGAGTTGATTATTTTACGTCGATTGATGCGATCAAAGTCGGTGTGTTTAGATCCGTCTCTTCTTCATCTTCTTCTTCGTCGGCCCACGTCAATCTCGATCTCCTCCCCCACCCAACCCCTCTCTTATCACCTGCCTGCCACGACAGATAGAGACTTTGCCCTGTCTCTGTCCGCGGCGCCGATGTTCTCGCTTTAAATCCCCCGAGACAAAATTAGCCAATTAGGCAACATTATTGAGTACCCACAATCGACAAATCATATTGGAATAAGATATAGCAATTTTCTTCCGACGTGGATTTAATATTTTTATTATTATTATCTATATTTTTAATTAATATTTAATCTTTTAATTAAAATAAGTAAATGAATTTTATATTTATTTACCTTATTGCCAATTATTATACTCTTATCTCATTACATCATTTGATCTTTTTCTTTTATATTTTATTCTTCTTTAACCATTTTTTTATCTATCTAAATAAGCCATTGCGTTTATTTATTAGTAGAAGGGGTAAAAAAAAGCCCTTTTTTTGCCAATCTAATGTTACATGATATTATATATTTTTAATGATTATCTTTTTATTTTTAATTCCAAAATATTATTTATTTTATCTGTATTTACTATATTTTCACGCATTCTCCTTAAACACATCATTCCCTTTTTTCTCACAACTTTTCATATTTTTTCCACCTATCTTCCACCCCGACCCAACACGTAGGGCCCATTTACCATAAAAACCCTAGAAATCTCACTCCCTAAACGTTCCTTGAGAGACTTGCTTGATGAACGGTTCCGATTGTATGATTGAAGTGGCACATCTCATTCATAAGCTTTACATCCCAACTGAAGAATATGTTATGGGAATCTGTGCTGGCCTCGTGCTTAGGATTCGTTGGAGTGAATTTTTGTTCGTGGGCTGTGCGGCTTCATGCTCTTGTCGTCATCTACTCGCAGTCTCCAAGCTTGTCTGGCTACTTACGGTAATTTTTTGGGTTTGAATTGATAAACCGGCTGTCTACGGCACTTCATACACAGGCACTTACGAACACAAGACATGTGGAAACCATTAACTCAATTAAACTAAATAAATAACAATATCAGATTGATTGCTAGAAAATATCATTCATATACTTATTATCTATCTTTTTATTTATTTCAACTTTATTCATTTTATTAGTTTATATTATCCCAATAAATTGTTTTCCATTTCTACTTTCTTTTTATTTTTTGGAACACAAAAGAGATTGAATTTTATTCAATCATCCCATTCTATTACATCACCACCCTATTTAGACAAGGAAATGAGAATAATTTTGGTTAATCATGCCTGTTTGAAGCTCGTTGGCTTGAACTACTTGGATGATACGGAAGCAACTTCATCAGTTTTTTTATTATTATTTTTTAATTGCGTGCTTATCATCCATCACAGTCATCCCGAGTATCAAAGCATGCTTTGGTTTTGGGTGGGGTAGGATTCTTGGAAATGCAAGTCGGTGCCTTGAACGAGCAGAAAAAAACCGTGGATGGGACAAAAGGGTAGTTGGCTTTGATCCTGGCCATTGGATGATGACTAGGACGTACGGATTGTTTGATTCTTTCTGCTCCCTTTGTGGGTCCCACCTCTTGACGTTCATGTTCGGAGGTGCACATGCTCACGCAGGCGAACATATGGAGGTTAGTGTGCAATACGTTGCGTGTGTTCCGTACGCACACCCAGGCAGGGCAGCGAGTGGATGAATGCACGTGTAAGCGAGTGGGGCCTAATTTAAATTTTTAAGTATTGAATTAGGGTTAAGTTGAAGTGTTAAAAATAAGAGTAATGTTAGAATTGCATGTGCCAGGGTGTGTTTGGATAGGGCATCTTTGAAAATTAAAATATGCATTTAAAATTCATGATGATATAAGCAAAATAGGAGATAAATATTAATAAAATAAGCTCTTTATTTAAAAAGTAAAACAAAAATTATAGATAATTAAAAAAAGATTATCGAAAGTAACCGAAAGTGTCACTAAATGATGAAAAAGGAGTGTATTTCAAACTTAAGCATCTGACTAAGTTATAAATGGGATAGATGCTGAGGAACTTTTTAATTAACCTAGACTTAAGATAATCATTAGGTTTTAAGTAAAGTTTATGGGCCGTTTGTAAAATACAAAACCTTAGAGGATATTTTGAGAGTGCTCAAGATTTGTGGAGGGTACTTGATAATTGCCCATAAAAGTACTTGGCTTAACTTAGGCATTATGCTCAAGTTTCATTATGCATGGTCGTTCAATCCTATGCGTTAAGTATGTAAACATGTTTTATGTTAGACTTTATTGCAATTTTTAAAAACATTTATGCTAAATAAATTTTAGCAACAAATTTTTATTTATAAATATGATATATCCCAAATTTGCTATTTCATTAGTGCAATGAAACATTTCATTTGACAAACCAAAAATTCAATCAAATTTTTAGTCCTTCTAAAATAGATAGCTAAGTAGGAAATAAAAAGCAAGAGCAATAAATTCATAAAATACTCATATTATCATCACTCATATGTTGAATTGGCCAAATTCATATGCCTTTATAATTACTATCCATGTGCAATCCTTTTAACTGCAACATCCTTGTTTGCTCAGATAATCACATGAGTACAAGAGTTTCACTATTTTCATAGTCACCGTATCTCCACATATATACCAAAATGCACTCATTCGTACCACATACATACCAAACCGCATACATGAAAAACTATAGGCCACCTACATACTAGCATAACTAATCAAGCATTCATCAATGCACCACTTGTATATTTGCTACCAAACCATACTTACATTGTTATATTAATTTTCCAACAATTACAATCTCAGGACTCTTAGAATCTTTCACATCCACTGTTGATTACAATTATAAGACTCACCATCATCCACCACTGATCAAAATCTCAAGACTATAGTCATTGTCCACCATGGAGTACAAGAAACCATCGTTTAATGTCTATGCTCTTCGTGTGCCATTTGCACCATGCACACCTAGACAAAACAATCAACCAATGTAACATTGTAGCATATCTTCACCTAGGAAATCCTTTGCTCCATCTTAATCTAAATCATCTATATGGACAATCAACCTCAAAATAGCATGATTACTCTACTAATTCATGTAGATCTGCTCAAATTTGTGCTACATCAAACCATATCAAACCTGCTTTACCTTGATAAACCTCGATCACCATGATTCAACTTGATCAACACCTAACAATGCCCTATCCACTCAATTTGCACCACCCACATGAATTACAACACCTCAGAAGATTAGATCTGCTTCTAGGATTACTGATCATTACTAAATCATCATTTATTTGCACATCCCATCTGATTTACATCATTAAAGTTAATCTACCCAATCTAACTATGTCATCATGTTCGCAACATCCAAAAATATTAGAATCAATATTCGGAACATTGAAATTCGATACCAAGATCACAAAAATATGGGCCACATGTATACTGCTTCAATACACCTTAATACACCAAAACCCAGTGAGTCATCTTCCTCTCCATGGAAAAAAACCTAACTCCCAACTCCTCTTTAGGGTTACAACCTAACTCCTAACTCCTCACCCAAGCTAACTAAACATTTTTAAGGGTTTGGGTTTACTAGTTTTAATATTGGGTTTTGAATTTGGGTTAACCTAAACCCAAATTTTAATTTACATTATTCTTTTTTTTTTAATTTCTTTTGTGAAGCACAAATGATTTGATCATTATATTTGCTTCCTCCAATCAACCTTCAACCAACATCTTTGATTGCACATGTTGCCCGCACTTTACAACCTAAAATCTTAGCTATCTAAGCACATGTGGCAACCATGACAAATCTACGAAAATGCAACCATCCTTGTTGCCCACGATCCATCATTTAGTTGCTCCATGGCCATGCCAGAACAACAATCCATACTAATGATGCTACCATGATCTCATTGTTTAAACTCTCAATCCAATTAAATAATTACATATCAAAGACATAAAATTTACAGAGAAAACACTTCAACTTAGAAAGAAAAAAGCATAGGAAAGAGATAATGATCTATTACGAAGAATAAAAAGAAAAAAGCATAAGAAAGAGATAATGATCTACTATGAAGAATAAATTATAAATATACACTCAAGATGCTTCACATACATATCTCATGAAATGTCTTTCTCACTTTTCTGTGAAATAACTCTAAGATCTACATAATTACTCCTCTATCTCAACCCTAGAATTTCTCATCAAATTCCTCGTCGAAACTTTATTATATACCTTCTATAGTGGACTTTACCACATGGAATCTTCGTAGGCCCATCTTAACATGTAGACCGACTAAACTTTTGCGAAACACAATACACAAAAAAACGCAACACCTTGCACTCAACGTCAAATAGTTACAGAGTTAATGGAAAAATAGTATTTCGGTTAATATTAATTTCCATAAAATTCTTAATTGTTAATACCCTTATTTCTCTCTCTCTCTGTCTCTAAATCATGCATAGATTTTTTTTTCTTATGCCAAAAGAATTTAAAATGCAAAGGTTGGTAATCGTTGTTATCCACTGTCGGTTTGCCAATCAAAACACAGCAGATCATCTAACAAATCAATCAAAAATCTCTTTACCATTTTTTACGTTCGTTTGGAGGAAATTCTTCGTACCCCAAACGGATATAAAACGTGTTTTTATTGTCTTTTCCATCCCCGGCGTAGGAAGTCGCATCACAGAACTTTTCCGTCTTGGAATTCATTTGGCCCCCAGATCGAAAAGCTAGCTAGCAAGCTAACGACGCTTTCAAGCCAGCTTCATGGATGGATGACGCACGTACGGCCAGTCAGCTGTCAAAACGAGAACACGAAATGCACGCAGATATGCACATATGGGTCCCTGATAGGAAGGTTGAATTCAATGCACCCGCATATCAACTTCAAACGCCCACGTGAAAACGCCTTATGCGCACGTGTGCCGACTCAACAGTCAAAGGGATATCGAGGAGGGAGAATCCCTACCCTACAAAAATACGCACGAGAGAGAGTCAAGAGTCAACATCTAGATGTTGTAAGAAAAAACGCCGGCTGAATGAGGCCCACCAGCCGACCATTGGCCATGGGGAGACCACACGCAGCCTACCCAGGTACAGCCATTGGTCTGTCGGGTGGGGCCCAGTCAGTTGAGGTTAGTAACTTAGTAGTGCAGGGGTAGAGGTGGGCGGGTAGAAGATAGGTGGTATGATGTTGCTTTGCAGTATTGCGCCGACGGTGGACGCATCGATCGACACATGTTGGGCGGTCTGGAGCACGTGCGTGCATGGAAGTAGTCATAGGTAAGTACCGACGCTGCCTCACACCGCGAGAAAGGAGACCATCTTAATTTACCGTACACCGCATTGTATCCTGCCCTTTTTAGGCTTCTACGTCTGGGGCCTACACACATTTTAAACATGATTTAATCTCTTAACTACCTTATTTATTATTATTATTATTTATATTTTAATTATTTTTAATCTTTTTATTTATATTTTATCTTTTTCACTTTATCTCTGATTGTCTTTTATAATCTCACATTATTTTCATACTTTTTTTATTTTTTATATTTTTTCTTAGCCTCTTTTCTTGTAGATGATCTATAGTTCACAAATCAAAGTATTAGCTACACATATTTAATATGACTTGACATCTTATCTATTAATCATTTTACTATTTTCTATCTTTATCTATATGTTTATTTATTTTTATTTTTTCACACATAAAACTTAATTATTTATCATTTTTACTTTATTTCTAATCATTATCCTTTATCATATCACTTTATTTTATTTCTTCTCACTTTTTTATATTTTTTTAGTTTTTCAACCTCTTTTTCTTATTTCTAACTAGAAATAA
>JAYJMB010060324.1:9777-26591 GCA_036873735.1 Pouteria campechiana | reverse complement strand
ATGATGATGATGATGAAATAAATCTGAATTAAGTACTCTTACCTCTAATTAATGGATAGGGTAGAAAGTACCTATCATTATCAAATCCTAGTTACCAAAGTCCTGGTGCACCGAAACTTCAAATTTTGAACAGCTGTGTATATTCTTTGACGGGTTCCCAGCCCACGTAACATATTTAGATTGATCTTCATATAAATGTTGCAATAAAATTTCTTGAAAATAAAAAATTGATCATTTTAGTTATAATAATAATAAAGCAAATAGTTTGAATCTTTTCTGAATTAGGCCTTGTTTGGCCCGGTGAACAACTTTAGCACTCTTAAATAAGTGTTATTACAGGAGCTTTATCTGTTTGGCTACAATATGTTGAACCCCTTGAAAACCGCCTAACAGCGTTATGGTTCGAGAATTTGCAAAAAGTTGGGTATTTCGGAAGCTTGGTGGTGAATATTTTCTCTGTAGATACTTCATATGCCTGACTAGAATCAAGTCATGTAGTACCTATGAAAATCTGACTTTCTTTTTTCTCCCACTATTCTTTTCATGGTTTCTAGAGGTGGAGTATGGGCGGTTGAAATCAAGCACGTTGATGTCGCCGCATTGGAGAAACTTGAACAGCAAGGAATAGATTGTCAACCCAAAGCCTCTACAATTCGTATAATTCAAGTAAGTCTTTCTTATGGGAAGTTTATCTTTGAATCCTCTTTGTGAATGACTGTACTGGTTATACTAACGTTGGAGATGTTCTAACTGTGCAACTAACGAGATTAATGCTCTAAAAGGGGAAGAAACTTTCACCTTTATGTCACCGAAGATTTCCAACTTCACTGCTCATTTCGGAGCATACTACAGTCACTCAACCGACATGTTCACCTTTGTAATGAAGATGGATGAGTGGTCGCTTGTTCAGCCGAAGTGAATCTAGATGCTGCTTTTGCAGCAGAAGAAAACGGAAAAAAAAAATACAAAATCATATGTTTTCTTTATTCATAATGTTTTTCTCTGAGAGGCTTACAGTCTGGATTCTGGCCTAAATATTAAAATGGTGCTTCTTGACCTCATTGCTCATATCTTCCACTGGCTTGATGGAGTGGTGTTTGGTCATGGTATTAAAGTTTTTCATTACATACACCTGCACAAAAATACAAATACATAAATAAATAAATAAAAGGAACAAGACCAATGAAATTTCTGTTATATATTGGCACATTGAAATTTTTTATCTTTTCATGTTTATCTTAAGGGGCATGTTCTTATCAACATATGGGATACAATCCTCTATTATTCATCACTGCATTTCACTTATGCGTTTGGCATGGATCTC
Source organism: Pouteria campechiana (assembly GCA_036873735.1). Classification (NCBI taxonomy): domain Eukaryota; kingdom Viridiplantae; phylum Streptophyta; class Magnoliopsida; order Ericales; family Sapotaceae; genus Pouteria; species Pouteria campechiana. Next base: position 25,267 of record JAYJMB010060324.1, on the reverse strand, counting down.
TCTATTTGGTACATTGATGTTTGCTATCATTTCTTCTTATGCCTGTCTTTATGAGCATGTAGTTATGAACTTAGTGTACGCAGTTTGTTATTACTCATTACTACATTTCACTTGTATTTGGCGTGAATCTGTCTATTTCTCGAATTGACAGCATGTGAAGAAAATTAATGGTCAAAAGCTGATTACTTTACAGGCTGATTTGTGTTGTAAATTGATTTAGGGGTTGATACACACAAATTTAGAAGCTAAGCAATATGTTTTAAACAGTTAGGTACACATATATGTAATATTCCTTCCCTAGAAATGAAGCCATGAGAATAACTGCTGTGGTTATGAACACAGTTGTTCTTTATCTTAAAAAGAAAGGCCTCCAGAGGACTCTGTCATAGCAGCTTCAAAGTTGTTTCTGTTTTAAATGGTTTTTTGTTTGCATGTTTGGTTAGGGAACAGCCAGTTAGTTCCAGTATCAATAACTTTATGTACATGCATTAATTAAATGATAACTATCTAGGATAGAGGATTTGCCCGAAGAACCTTGTTAAAGAAGGATGGAGAAGATTTGAAAAGGATTATCCCAGCATGATAGCTTCTGTATTAGGAAAAGCCAAAGAAATTGTCAAATCTGGTTAAAGGGACATGAAAATGAGTGATATATATTAACTATTCATAAAGTTAATGTACCTCAATGCCGGTTTTCAGAAATCAACCTTTCTTCATGAATCTGCAAATATTCCCTCTTACATCCAATTAAGATGGATTTAATATTTGGTATATTCTTGCCAAGATGCAAGTGGAGCAACCACTTTGATGCGTGATGGACCTGGACATTGACAGTTTCTATGATAGTCTTTTAAATTAGCTACTAGTGAATTGTTCAAATCTTTTAAGATTACAATTTTCATGTTTGCATTAGTGTGGCATTCAATTCTTGGTGGTGATTGGAAACTTTTGAGGGGCTTTTTATTTCTATACACAATTATTAATGTACTAATCTGCATTAGTAACTTCTCCAATTCAACATTTTTCTTCCATCTTCTTTGTTAAGTGTTTTGCATGTTATTTTAGGTTTTGTGATTAATGTCACCAAGTTGCAACATTATCATACAATTTTATTATGAGCTTTTCTTATCATGCAGTACTAGGAGGTTATGATCAAGGTATATATATTGAGAAGTGGGCGCCATTCGTGCCATGACTTGGAAAAAGATGTGAACAGCATCATAAATCTGCATTACTATTTGGTGGCCCTGAGGATGCCATGCTCTTTCTTTGTTTCTTTTTTATTTAACAAACGAAGTTATTTGGGATCGTTTTCTGTCCTACCTGGATTTGCCAAATGTCTTCCTTGCAACGCTGGTAATATAATGAGAAGTGCCTATTATGATTGTAGCAAATTATTTCTTTTCTGAAGAAGTCCGAGGAGCAGCAATGAGAAGATTGATGGAGAGAAGTCATGAGAAAAGAATGAGATGCAGGAAAAAGTTGTCAAGAAACACATTTGAGTTAGGTGCCAAGGATGTTATTGAGTCAGAAATACATGAAAATGGGCGTTTTGTGAGTCCATTGCAGAAATATTCTTTTTGTTGAGTCATTATGTGTTTGAAGAGAATGCAAAATTAGGACTTGGAGGAGGGTAAAACTGGGTCAGATTGGAAGATTGGGTTAATGATAAAGTGTACAGTTTGGGTCTTGAAGGAGGGTAAAACTGGATGGCAGATTGGAAGATTGGGTGAATGATAAAGGTAATTTTGGTCAAACGGAATAGGATCGACTTATAAGCTAGACAATTAAGAAGAATCGATCGATGGATTGATGAAGAGAATGCAAAGGAGCCTTGTATCGTAATGGTTTGCCTGCATTTCTCATAGGAGGTTGAGAGATCAGGGATGACTTAACTATTGATCGTTTGGAGAAAATTTTGTCAACAGAAGACAAAAGGGTCATGATGAATGAATGATCAGCCCTAAGATATGGCAAAAAATTATAATATAGGTAGCCTGTTAAAGCTTTGTTAAGTTTGTGTAACATCATAGTTGGGGTTAGTTCTTTTGCAGTTTTGTGAGGCATCCAATTAACATTGGTGGCTGGGGATGAAATATCACCATATTCTTTCTTTTTCACTGTCATAAATCATAGCTTTCTTTGAGAGGTTCAAGTTCGAAGTGGCATGCTTTGCCAAAATGTCCAAATGAACATGCTTTGTTTGTCTAAAATTCCTATCCTCCTTGTTCAAAGCATAAAAATGAGTTTTTGTCTTTTGGCTAAAACAAATTTCCAGAGAGCTACTCGTCATGTGGTGGATCCCTCCTTGTTATCACCTTCACTTTTTCTTAACTAATTAGGTTTAGCCGCATGACTCTTGTAATGCCCAATTTATCCTGCAATGAGGTTCTTTGTTTGGTAATGTGTTATCATGTATGTCTAACAATCTCCATCCAAATTCCTTTGGCCCTTGTGCTCATTTAGGCCTTCAACTTAAACTCTTTATGACTGGTCACTTTTTGGTCTTTATTGCCCAGGGTTAAACCACCTAAATCTACCATTTGTCATCTTATTACCCATTGGTGCTATCATTTGTTTTCTTGAATGCTTTTGCTTTCAATTCTATCCTTTTCATGTGACACTCATTTTCTCAAGATTCTCATTCCTGCTGCAAAAATTGTATATGTAGTTCCTTGGTCCTCCAACATCCAACATGGTAAGGCATGACCAGTCTTACGTCCACCCTAGATATTCTAATATCCTAAAACCAAATTTCAATCAACAATAAATGAGGTCAACCAGTGAATGCCTTGGAAAACAAAAGCTTTTGATTTCAAGATGATTTTTTATTCTTCTATGAAATTAGCAACTAGTAATTACCAAGGAATTATGCATTCTTATTTATTATCTTGTTCAGGAGCTTGCTGTCCTTGTGACTAGGGGAAGAGATGGCTCAATGTCATTCTTTCCTGTGCTTGAAACCATTCACAAATGAGATGATTCATTTTTCACTCCTGTCTTCATGTATTAAAAATCTCTCTCTCTCTCTCTCTCTCTCTATCTATCTATCTCTCCCCCTCTAGTCAAATTTGCTCCCCTATCTAATAAGAAAGAAGGAGAAGTTTAATTCTGCTTGCTATCATTTTTACAAGTTATGAATCCAAAGTTGTCAGTTTGGATTATTGCACTTTTGTACGGATAACATTTGTCATATAGTTGAAGCACCTGCTAATGCTCCGGGAAAGACAAGGAAGCTTGCCACTGATGTTGCAGAGAAAGCTGCTGCATCATTAGAAGGTGCTGGTGTCTTTGCAGTTGAAATGTTGAACTATTTCTAACAAAGGGTGGTCAGGTTGGACTCTTTTCCTTACACCTCTGTTTAGGATTCATGACTTCTTATATTCCAACATTTCTTTGTTCTTTACAACCTCTAATAATTTATTATATGATTTTTTGCTTATCTAATTTTAAGCAAATTGTTGCCTTGTTACTTCTCCACGGAATTTGCTAAATTAAGTAGCATCTAGACCTCATAATAGTGTGCATCAGACCATTGAGTACTGTTACAAGCAGCACCTATGAGCAATTGTTGGTCTTCTACTTGGTGATCCATTAAGTAAAATGCCTGCTGCAATTATGTATAATTTACTAGGTGAACAGGAGGTGACATTATTTACCCCCTTCACTTCATACAAATCCATGTGCTACCAAAGTTTCTTTTTTTCCCGATTATGATGTAAAAGCAATGATGACCGTTTGGCTTGCAACATCAGTAGTGAAGCGGTAGCCATTTGAAAAATTGACTTGAATGATAATAAACTGTTAGTAAAAGGATAGGTCTGGTGTTGATAGAAAGATAGATAACTGATAACTGATAAAATGCAATATAACCTAAACGTAATAGCAATGGAGTTGGTCGTTGTGGTGATATTAATGATAATAAAATGTAAACATGTAAAACAATGTCTACATGTAAACCAGAATTTTGTTGTGTTGTCTATTACAAGAATGTGAATGCAAATTTCCTGTAATCCAAATCCTACAAATGGGAGTCATGCAACCATGTAGGGGGTTGGTGATGATCTAGGTACACTGCATTCAATAATTATGCAGTAATTACTTTCATTTGCTTTAATTTACTTTTCACCGGCCTTGTACTTGATTCTTTTGCATAGGTATGCAGGTCTCTTTTTTGTTACTATCACTATTGTTAAAAGAAGGGTTGTTCGGAGGTGATTGGGAGCACTCCTCGAGGTTTTCTGTACTCTTTTTCATTACCATCACCTGATGTGCATATTTGCCAATTCTTGCAATATTTTCTCTCGCCCCATGTTTTTTCTCATTTTTTTCAGATAAAATGCTCTGGAGGACAAGATAACAATATACCTTGAATGTGCAAGACCTACACCTACATGCCCAAACATTTTCCTTGACCTGCCCAACTGTTGTGGTGATTCTGCCATGAAAGACTGAATTCAGTAAAGTCTTTTAGATGATTGATTCAATTTTTATATTGGTGCCAAGGACTGTAAACAACAGATAGAGCCCTAAATTTGTGGCTTGGCATCGTTATAGGGAGAGCTGGGGTTTCATTTAGCTTTGAGTACCCCTGGGGCCACTGTTCATTGGTATGATAAACCATGTTAGACTGTCAAAATTTTCTTTCAGTCTTACTTGTAATGTTTATCTCAGATTCTCAGCTTTGTACTTTTTGTCTTAATTTGGGTCTCAAACCTGTAGAAATGTGAAAACAACGAAAGATGAGTTGCATCACAACTGTAGGCCACTCTATGAGCTTTGTAAAAGCACACTTGGCATCTATGTTGAGTGCTGAAAATTCAGAAGTTCATAGAGCATATCGGTTGCTTATTTTTTCGCTCATGATTATTTAATTTATGTGGTTCATTGAAATTCAGCAAATGGTTGATTATTGGTCTAGGAAATTTTGGAATAGGAAGTGTAAGGTGATTGGTTCAAACAAACATTTTTTCTTTCATTTGATCCACCAACAACATCAGCAGGGTGAACCTTTAGGTAACTTAATGCACTATGGAATGTTTCATAGAACAGTGTACCCCCTATTAGATGATACTTGCCATGTAATGCCAAACTGATGATTGGAAAAAGAGGTGGTGCAATCAGGGTTGTTGGTTGATGTTATGGAAGAATTTTATATGTTCCCATCCAACACTGTCCCATAGTTCAAAACTTCTACAAATTGGCTCTGCCATGTGTGTTTGGGCTTGTTGGGGGTGCAAATTTTTAGTTGATGTGATACTGCTGTTGTCGTCATATACTCATCTGCATTGCAGATTAAAACACAGCACACTGTTTCTAGATAACCAAAACACAATAATTTTTATTTGAAAAGTTGGATTCATTTTTGAATTGGAATGTACTGGTTTAATAATTTAATCGAATAAAGCGGATGCACCTCAACTTCTAGTCTGCACAGGCGCCATTTGTTACATATGGGGCCATGATTTCTTCAGCCATTACTTTCACAGACTTTATTTGATGCTTCACTCTCTTGGCTTGTATTTGCGTTTCAGATTACTGTTCCAACATTTTGAAACTGACACTTCAAAATGTTATATTGTGCCACTCATGGTCTGGCTGCAGTAGGTAGACGTGTTTCCATAATAATTGGTTCTGATTCAGATCTTCATATAATGAGAAATGCTGCAGAGGTTTTGATGTTCCTCTTGAGGTTGGCTTTTACATTCTAACAAGCTTTTGAGTGTGTGTGTGTGTGTGTGTGTGTGTGTGTGTGTGTGTGTTGTGGGGAAGGGGGGTGACTGTGTGTATATATTTTATTTTGCCTGACCATTTATCATCATGGAAACCATGTTATTCACATAATGCAGGTATCAATAATTTCAGCACATCGGACACCAGGGAGAATGTTTTCTTTTGCTTCAGCTGCTCACTTGCCAGGCATGTTGGAAATATTGTCAAGGATAAAAGCATCAATTCTCTCCATTCATTCTGGTATTGTCATTGGGAGCATTTTTGAATTGTTCTCAGGTATGGTAGCTTTATTGACTTCCTTACGTGTCATTGGTGTGCCTGTAAAAGGTTCATCATTAGACAGCGTTGATTTGCTCCGCTCCATTTGACAGGTATGTGATGTTTCTTAACCATTGATCCTGCATGGAAGTAGCTTTCGGGATGATAATTTTGCAGTTGTCCTTAATTTATGATGAACTTCAGAATTGATGTCAGAAATTGCAAATTATCAACTGCAAAATTCCTTTATTTTGATCAAAGCCTTTTTCTATTGGTAAAAGCTGAATTAAATTCCCTTTCCATATTCATTAGTTTCATGCTTAAACATTTACTTGGAATAATGATTGACAAATATTTGAGTCCTTGTCCTCATAATGAATATTTTTATGTGATAAAACATTTTTTCTTGATTTTTTCTTTTTGAATCAGTAATGAATTTATTAAATAATTATTTAGTCACATAAATGATAAGAGACTGAATAAAAGGTGATACATGTGGATGTTCCCCTCCTCTTCTCAGTTACTACTGCCATTTGCCAAGGACAGGTTTTTCCATGTATCCTTATGTCACCATGAAATGGCAAAACTTCTCTAAGCAGTGCCCTTGGAACCATACATTTTCATAAATTGAGCACTTTATACATTGTGAATGTGTTTGTTACTTATTTTGTTACTTATCTTTTGATATTCCCGATGAATGTTTGCTTAACGGGCTATTGTTTATTGGTTTACCTTACAAACAAAGCCAAAAAGGGAAAAGGAAAGGAAGGAAAACTTTAATGCTTATTGATGTCATGACCGTTAGATGATTGTAACCAGTTTGAAACATGAGAAAAACAAGAAAATGGAGGAGAAAAGAATTTCTGTTTTTACTTAAAAAATGACATGTTCTACTATGTTTGAAGATGTTTTTATTACCTAACATTGACTGCTAGCTTTGCTGCAACCATCTTTCATTTTTAAACATGCCAAAATTTTCAGCAATGATTTCTATTTTTCGCTTCAAAGTTCTTTGGCTAGTGTTGCCTCTGTGATGTTTGGCCATGTATTTGTGTGCTCATGCCTTTTGGTATCATTGCATACATGTGTAATTATGCAAATCCATCCTTTCTACAAGATGTATGTGTGCATTGTAGTACCACATGGCATTCTTGCATGCGAGGAGCAAACACAAATGGAAATCACTGACAGAAATGGTTCTGCAGTCATCGTCCACTTTTCATCACCTTTCATGTGCTTGCATATTCACCAAGTCATCATTGGAAGTGAGCCAACTTTATTTGCTCATTTGGGGTCTACAGGTGCCAAGGGGCGTGCCAGCTGCACCAGTTACAATAGAGAATGCCACAAATGCAGAAGATTTTGGCTGTCTGGGATGTTGATTTGAGGGAAAGGTTAGTCCTACATGTCTCACCAATCTGGGCTTCGATTCAGAGACATTCATCTTTTCTGCTGTGATTGCTATGCATTTATCTTTCATTTTTATTGAATTTATGGCAGAATGGTAGAACACCATGATGACATGAAGGGCATGGTATTGAGGAAGGTAGACAAACTAGAGAAAGAAGGCTGGGAAGGATATTCAAACTCCTGATTGCTTGCATGCTTCATTGAGAAGCACATTATTAAGTTGCAATTTTGCTGTGAGTTTCTTGAAGTCTGATACGTGATTGTTTCTTGGACATGTTAATTTCAGGAATTTTCTGATCAAGCAGGTTGTCTTGAGGTAACTGGGCTGGACATGCTTCTAATGCATGCACCGGTTGCCGACAACCATAAACACAGGACCACTCGATCGTGTATATGATTGCTGCGGTGAGATAGTGTGGATGTATGGTAGCTAGGCGGCATGTGTTTGAAGCTCTTTATCTATTCATGCCATGCATGCATCTTGAGTGGGCGGCTTTTTAACATTGATTGAATTTGTGGGGTACGCCAGCGGAACCCAAATCACCAGCGAAAACCCTTCCTTTACTTCCAAGGATAAGATTAGAGAAAAGAAGAAAGCTCTTTTCTTTTGATCACAAACGACATTGACTTGCTGCTCTGCAACCGTTCTCTTTTTAGGGCAGTTGGTAGTCTCCATGCACTCTTTATTTATTTCGTGCGTAGATTATGCACCGCATTTTCCATCCACATGAGTAGCATCTGATTTCTCCCTCTGTTTCTCTTACTCGCTGATTTTCTTACTTGCATCTCACGTGCTAAAGTCCACTGCCCAAACCGGTGACATTTGGCGAACCACTTGTTTAATAATAATAGTAGTAGTAGTTAAGGTTTCGATCCTTGAAATATATTTTGTATCATTTTTCAATTCATTTAAATAATTATTTGAGCATTATTTTATTCTAAGCAGTTCATACGAATCTCTTCTTTTGTAAAAAAATTTTTTATTTTTCATTTCCATTTAAAATATTTTCAATGGTCAAGTCAAAAGAATAAATAAACCCAGAGTTTTAGGCCATGCAAAAAAGACAATCCAGACTCCGCATATATATAGCGGAATTGAAGGAAGGGTGGCGCGTGGGATGCTGAGAAGATACGGTTGGGTATCGCACTCTCTATGTACGTTGATATAAATATTATACATATTTAGATTGATCTTTAAATAAATGCTACAATAAAATTCATTGAAAGAGAAGATTTGATCATTTTATTTACTTTTGTGGCCTACATGGATGAACAAATTTTTTTCTATGATATTGGATTATAATAACAAAAGAAAAGGTTTGAATCTTTACCGAAAAAGCAATGTGCTTCGAATGATTTATATACACCCATGAACGGAGCAAGTGAATTAATCCAAATAAATTTGATAATTTAATATATATTACTGTTTTTTCGAATGCCTGGGGAGAAAAAAACAAATGAAAGGACAAAATTGGGATGAAATGGTCGTCAAGAGGGCAAATTGATCATTTAAAAAATATTAAAGGCATTAAAATAATCTAAACACCAATAAAAGTTAGCACTTAGTCGAGCATGATATGCAATTTTGTTCTGGCATCCCATATCCAAATGAGGGAGGGAGGGATGAAAAGGATTTCAGGTGGGATCAACAGTCCAGCTAATTAGGTAGTTGAATTTCGCGCGGGGTTGGCGCCAGCTAATTATGAAGTTGAATAGCCTTTTAGTGGTCCTTACAACATCCATTTATCCAGATGACAAAATATTATGCATGCATGATTGCGTGTGAAAGATTAATTGACAACTTCAAATTCCAAAAACTCCTACCATTTAATGCATGTGCTTTGTTCCATCTCCACAGCCTTGTAGCTTGTCTCGTGGCGCACGAAAGAGGAGAAATGGGAGTAGCTCAGCTGGTTCTCCTCAAAAACAGCATGGTGAACATGTGTATAAACGCACTTTTTCTCACCTACACATGGCCCCTAAGAATTGGACCTATGCAAGCAAGAGAATGCAGTCCATTCAACGGGATATCTCCTGAAAAACAGCATGGTGAACACGTGTATTAACACATTAGGATAAGCGTCCGTTGGTATGCATCAAGATGGGATTGTATTAGTAATTCACTTTCTTTATGCTCTTTCTTTTCTTTGACTGATGCAATATTTTAACTGCCAAAAGAGTTTATTAATATTTTTATTATTATCTATATTTTTTATTTTTTTTATTAAAAACCTATATTACTAATTTCACCCTTTCTAATTTTTCTAATACATGTCCTCCTGATACACTATATCCTAAGCCACAAGACCCTCGGACGTAAACTAGAAAGGTTTCAATATATTTGAATTTCCCAATATGTAACTGGTGCGTCCAGGAAATAAGGTTCAATTATCCATCCCACTAAAATACATTCCCCGACAACAAAAGGCTCTCAACCTTTGAAATCTTTCCTAGTTTAAACATATGCCTCAACAGCTTTTCCCAGCCACGTCTCTCAGATTACGGGCGGCATTTATAGCAGCATATCACAATACGTGTTTCAAGGTTTAATTTATAGAGATGACATATTCATGTTGGATTTTGGACCGTCCATCCAATGCAATCCTCATCGTTTGCTTTCAATGGAGGGATCAGGATTGCTGACATGCGGCCACTTTTGAACGTAAAAACGATTCGCCACGGATAAAAAAAGATTTAATAAATAAAATTTAAAAAAAAAAGGTTTTCCGTCGATGCGAAGAAAGCCGATAATATATCCGTTTTTCCATTTTTTAATTCCTTTGCCTGCCCTCCCTCTCCCTCTCCCTCTCCCTCCCTCTCCCTATATTCTTCATTCCTTCCAATTCTGCCCCCTTTCCTTGGCAGCAACGGAACACGTCAAAGCCTCTCTAGTCTCTCCTCTCCCTCCCATCCCATCATCGGCAGATGGATGGAAAATTGAAATGCAAATCCTAACCCCACCGCTGCATTGAAAAGAGAGAACCCGACAGCACCAGCACCAGCCCCAGCACCGCCTCCACCAAAAACAGACAAGCAAATATACAAACATCGGTTTCATTCCCTTTCCCCTCTCCTTCCTGGATTTCTCTTTTTTGAATCTTCTGATTGGTGGAACCCAAGGGAGGCGGCGATGTCGGAAGAGGAGGCGGTGTTGAGATGGGGGACGTGGGAAGAGCTGATGCTGGGAGGCGCCGTGCTCAGGCATGGAACCCGAGCCTGGGGAACTATAGCTTCGGAGCTCCAAGCCAGGACCACCCTCTACGCCTGCACTTTCACCCCACAGGTACCTCGCCTCATTTTTTTCGTCTCTTGCCGTACCCATATTTTCTTCCTAAGATATCGTCCTCCTTTCAATCAATCAATCGCATCCATCCAACCATCTTCTGATCTTCCCTTCCCTCCCTTGGGCGACAACTCATTACGATATTTTGAAATTACGATTTATTTATTACATGGATCGATGGTGTCAAATACGATTTGGACTTTTTCTAGCCTGCGGCCCCAGCGTATTGTTCTCCATTTTTCACCTCCTTACGCAGATGCCCTTCTGTTTATTCCTTTATTCACTCGTTTAATTGGGATGGGCTGTTTGGTCAATTGCTTTTCTTTTCCGAAAAACATAGAAATAAAGGCAAAAGGAAAATGATTATTTGGAGCATGATTATATACACGTATATTTGAAATTCAATCCATTTGAAAATAAATACGCACCTGTTACTTAAAAAAATCTTGTTACGAAATGATTTGGTTTAGCGTATACATCAGATCGTGCCTTTTAAATTTGGACTGAAATCTTGGGAGACCACTTCTCTGGGTGTTTGCGGTCAGAACTTTGGGGCGAGATTCGTGCCCTCCCATCTGCACTTTTGCAATTTCTACGGCATTGCGTTGCGCTCATGAATAAAGAAAGAGCGTCCACGTGTTTCCCGATGATCATGACCAAACTGGAGGGGAACCGCGACTCTCTCTCTCTCTCTCCCTCCCAACCTCGTGTGCATCTAAATCGGGAAGGCTCCATAATAACATTTACCTTCCAGCGCTAGTCGTTATTGAGGGTAATTTACCGCCCAAAAACGGATCAAGTTATTTTTTTGTAATTGGGCAGACAATAAGATTGGAAGATTAATACAATGTAGCGGTTGGCATTTTGTGGTTGCAGGAATGCGAAGCCAAGTACGAAGATTTACGAGAGCGCTACTGTGGCTGCACGTGGGTATTCATCCATCCCTCCGTCCATCTGCAAAAACATCTTTTTAGTATCCTATTCCTATCTCTCTCATATGATATTTACCTTCGAAAGAAAGAACGACCGACTATCATTAAGAACATGATTCGCGTGCATCCATACATAAATACCTATCTATTACGGATTTTGATTATTATATCATATGGGCATCAAATCATGTGCGGCTCGTGCTGGGCTACACGCATTTGTGGCATGCATTGTGCCTAACTAGTACAAGATCACGTGCTGCCCAACATTTCTTCGGTTCCTGTCAATCCTAGCGCTGGCCGATGATTGGGTTAAGCATGCACGAAAACGTGGTGGGTCCGCCAATTCTTTAAAGATTGATTATTGGATATTATTCGGCGTTTGGTTGCAGTGGCGAGAAAATGGACAAGCATGTAAGAAAGGGGGAAAAATAGTGTCAATCATGGAGTGAATAAAGTGATGGAATAATAAAAACTGCAATGCTAATGCAATTTCCCATGTGTCTATTATGTAGAAGCCACTGTGTCGTCTTACCCAAATATGTAATCAACTGTGGGTACAACGTCCAATGAGTCTTTCATGTACTTTGCTGGGTATATCTATATTATCCGGGTATCAATGAATTTGAGAAACAGCCAAACGATCTAGAAAATGACGGCGAAACTTTTGCCAGCTGTACAATTTCTTGCTAGCTTGCCTGCATCCACATGCCCTGAACAAGACAGCAAAGTTGGTGTCTGAACGGTTGGAGGATTGACAAACTCTTCAACTGGAGTGCATGTTGCGTTCTTCGCTAATCCAGTGCAGTTTGTTCTATAACACTGTTGCATTCATGTTTCAACTTATTATCAGCCAAAATTGATATATCTGACCCAGCATGAGCCAATTAGGCCCTGGCATCCAGCTGGTCTCATATATGATAATAAATGGACGTTGAGGGGGGAGGTCCACTGCAGGTCTCTCATTTGCATTTTTAGGCATGGCAAACTGCATCGGATCTCGCCTGTCCATTGCCTCCTTTTTTTTTCTTTTTTTTTTATCACATTTGGACACTCTTGGTATATGGTCCATGATGCCATGAATGTTTATTAACCCAGCTTGTCATTTTCATATTAATATTACTCTAAACTTTATAATCTTGCTTTTGCAGGGCATGGTTTGAAGAGCTTCGAAGGCAGCGAGTTGCTGAGCTGAAGGAGGAGCTGGAGAAATCTGAAGAGTCAATTGGGTGAGAGCTAGCTTGCCAAGGGCTCACAGGGCATGATTTTAGCATGATTGAGACGACCCGTGGTTGCATGGCATGTATAAATAATGGATGTGGTTGTAGTTCATTGCCACTGCCACCACATTGATCATATTATGAAAATTATATGCGAGGCTTGGACAATGAACCAATGAATATAATAAGCCAACAATGTATGAACAACTCTTGGCCCTGAGGTTTGTTAAAGAAGTGATGGAGAAGATACAGTGTGCATGCCCTCAGATAGTTCAGTCAAATTGTGTTATTTTGTGGCAATTAGGTTTTGAGTGGGTATGACCTCCTGACAACAAGTTCAGGAGCACCTGTCAGAGTGCAGCATCGGACATCTATGATGGTGTCATCTGCATTGGCTTGCTTTCAGCAATTGACATTGGAATGTGCAGATTATCAAGATTTTGTCGAAGGATTTTACTTGTGTGTTAGGAAGATTCTAGTGTTTGGCTTTAATTATCTCTTGTATTCATTATATTGCTTAACATGCTGTGTAATCCAAGTTGATGTATATTGTCCACTAGTGTTTTTGTATTATACTCCTTGAACAGACAGAGCTGCTGGGAAGACTCTGAGAATCCAATCATCATCCTTCTTTCTTCTGTCAAAGGTCTATAGAACCGTGGTCTTTCTCCAGCATCCTTTTCATAAGCCATGAGATAATATTGCTAATCTCTTTTAGTCATTGGGTTATGTGCCTCAAACAGCATGGGCCATCGTCCCTCTGGTCTGTGGCCTAGATCAGGGCTAAAATTTCACTCACAACATATTTTCTGATTTAAAGAATATTTTAATTCAGGTCTCTTCAGTCAAAGCTTGAGAGCCTGATTAGTGACAGGGAAGGCAAAAGTAACACCGACTGTAATGCGGACTCTACTGTCCCCACCCGAAATGTTGGAGTTGAATGTCCTGGACAGCAAAATTCGAACGATGGATTATCTGCTGGTAGTTTCACTGAAGATACCATGAGGGACTGTTCTATACCAGAAACACGAGTTCCAGAGTTTCGGTACATGGAAGAAAATGAAACAAAGGTGGAAGCTCCACAGGTGGAGAGAGAAACAGCAGGTGCACGCAATATGGAGGTTGGACGGTTGAGTGTGAAGAAAAGAAGGGGAAAGCGGAGAAGGAAGGGCTGTGAGGAGGCAAAGGAAGGGAGCGAGAGTGACATGTTAAGTTCTGTGCATGTAGACAAAGAGAAGGAAGGGTCTTCAGAAGGCTGTAATGAGACTGTTGCCAATTCACATCAAATGTCTGGTTTGTGTGATGGGAAGGAAGTTGCAGATTTGGCAGGGATCATGAATTCATACATGGCTCATGAGGATGTGTCAATCTTCAGGCGGCGATTAGAAAGCCAGGTAAGGGGACATGTTTTGATTTGTACATTGGACATGCACTACTTACGTTTGCTGTGCAGTGATCTGCCATTGATGGTTTATTGCTAAACACTAAAACAGATGTTGCCCATGTTGCTGCATTCCACTTCCCTTTAGCATTTAAATTCCCGTGTCTTGTCATTGGAATGCAGCCCGCTTTGAAGATGTCTAATCACAAAAAGATTGCTGAATGAATAAAGAACAAGTCGCCATAGGTTTCAGGGACGACTAATGCCTTGCTCCTCATTATGAGTGTACTGGCATGAGTTTTGGACAAGAGAAAGAAAAGGGCAGTTATTGCGGCCCAGTGGTGGGATCTGAGCGAGGACATGGGTAAAGCTGGCAATGGCCTGAACCCCATATATCTTGTTCCCTCCAATTGCTACCTGCTACCTTGCCATGTTTAATCTCAATCAGCCTGATTTGATTTTTCAATTCACCAAAGGCCATTGCCTTGTATAACAGTTCTTTTAAATTTTATCTTCCAGAAAAGAGTCAGATACAAGAAAATGATTCGACGACATGTGGATTTTGGCCTAATACAATTAAGCATAGAGAATGGCACAATCTCGACAACAAAAGAGCTGTACCGAGATCTCCTCCTCCTCTCTAACAATGCGCTTCTTTTCTACCCCAAGAACTCTTCTGAATACAAAGCTGCCCTCAGTGTCCGAGATGCAGCCACGCAGCGATTACGCCATACATCATCGCGGAAAGACAATAGTCGCGACTCCACCAGCATCACTAGTGCCATTCGAGATTCCACCAGCATCAGCAGTGCTGCTCGAGAGTCTGACAGCCTCAACAAGGGACTCCTTGCTGCTGCTAAAACCATGCGCAATCCAGTCAAGCCCAGGAGTATGCGCCCGTGCAACCGTAAGGTCTCTGGGAAGGCAGTTCCGAAAGCGGCCAGAAGCTTGGCATTGAACAGTGGGAAGGGAAACAGCGGCAAGTTGCCTTCAGGAGGAGGATCTACAGCGAAGTTATACACGGAGTCGGTAGCAAGTAAGGGCAATGGACGGCCTGCAAAGCGGGGTCAGGAAGCTGCCCAGAAGACAGCAGATGTTCTGGTTGTACAGGGAAGAAAGAGAGCTCGTAGAAGATGAATGAGGGATGCAATCTAATCACTGGGTTTTGTTTTCACTTCTATTTGTTGTAAATTTGATTCCTTCTTTTTAAATGACGACTGACTTAGCAACATCATCGATGACAATCTGCGGATGTCACGAACACTGCAACTATAAA
>JAYJMB010060313.1:0-26594 GCA_036873735.1 Pouteria campechiana | reverse complement strand
TAGCAGTTGAGTGTTGGAACCATAATGAACTATGTATTTGAACATAGGCATTACAAATTACAAAGCCAACATTGAAACCATCAAGTGTTTGACATACTCGAAGTGCATTGATAAAGTATAAGGTAAGTAGACTTATGCCATTTCAATATTTGACTTAGATTTAATTGAATCCCATATGGACTTGTATGTATTAAATATTGGGCATTATATTAAATATTGTATGATATTGTTTAAAGTATGATTAGGGAATCATGTCATCTCATTACATAAGGAATGTAAAGCATTTTAAACATGTTTTTATGTGAAGAAAAAGAGTAGAAAATAATATGGTAGCATGACTTGTGAATAGGGCCCTAAACAAATCAAGTCACACAACAAAGAAAACAGAATGATGCTGTAGCATCCAAAAATGATGCTGTGGCATCCAAAACAATGCTGCAGCATCCAAAATGATGCTGAGGCATCCAACCTGCTAAGAATAGTATTTTTTAGGCAAAATGAAATGATGATGTAGCATCCAAAAATGGTGCTACGACATCCAAAATAATGCGACAACATCTAAAAATGATGCCGAGGCATCCACCCTGCTATGAAAGGTAATTTTTAGGCAAAATAGAATGATGTTGTAGCATCTAAAAATGATGCTTCATCATCCAAAACAATGATGCAACATCCAAAAATGATGCTGAGGCAACAATGCTACTGTGAATAGTAATTTTTATAATTTTTCTGAATTTTGTTGATTTTGTCAAATTAATTATAAAAATGATAGTTATATTATTTAAAAGGAGTATTTTGTGACAATCTGATGTATTTCATGATAATATGATGTAAAAACACTAGAAAGGTAATGAAACCACAAGAAAAATCATATTGGAGTGATCCTTATGATGGCAAAATGAATCTTTGAATGTGTTGGAGCTGGACAAGTTAGTGCAAGTGAAATATAATAAATTATTTGATTAGAAAGGGATGATGTTTAGATGATAGATATGGATATTGAATGGTTAGGATCCCTGCCATGATGTTATTGTGTAATTGGGTTTGTATTTCTGCTGGGATAGTTGTATTCATATTTTCATTCCACCCATTAATGGGGTGATGTTTGATTATGCCACCTGTATTGGCAAAGAGGCTAGTCTAGCCTATTGTGTGTGTAACTCCTCTAATTAATTAATGGGTGTGAATGAAAACTTATGACCCTAGGTTGCAACAAGGGCAGGAAATCATAGACAATGTAGGCTACATTGTCATGATTCTTGCAACAGTCGTAACCCGGCTATAGGAATAAGCTGAAGCACATCAAAGTAGTAAGAAAGTGGAGTTCACTTTGGTTGTGGCTACATCCACTTGGTAGTGGTTAAGACTACTTTGGTAGTGGCTATGTCCACTTTGTTAGGGTGCCTCCCAAGTGTGACATTTGTTGATGGCAGGTAGAATATATAAGTATTGGTTGACGTAATGGGGTTACTTATAGTTAATTATGATGAAAGGATATGATGATCAAGGATAAATTGGGAATTGTAAATTGTAGTGACTTACTCGAATTACGTATATATGGTTTGATTTGATTGGTCAAGTTGTTGATTTACTCATATTGTAATGCATCATTAGTTATTTATTTTATAATTATAATTTCATTGATATCTACTTACTAAGTTGCCCAAACTCATGTTGTTTTATTAGATTTTTAGTTGACAGGTCAAAAGGCAGAGCCCAACATAGGGTTGGAGCTTGGGAGAGGGATAAAAATTGATCTGCAGAATTCACCACTTTTTGTATAATTATTTTATGTATTTTGGGATGTATAAAAATGTAATTCATATACCAAGTTAAAGATGTAAGTAATTATGTAAATGATGTAACTTTAAGTGGTATAACTTGTAGTAACTACATGTCATCATAGAAGTGAGTTTATACTTATCTTTCCACATTCTGCCTTTACAGTGCGACAATGATCCTGGGCATCTATGGGTGTTAAGCATGTTACATACAGGTTTAAGGGGGTAATGCCAGGGGAGACTCTAGCTGTGAATTCCCTATTATTGCCTCAGTAACACCTTGGAAAAGTAGGGCATTACAAGTATCCACTTTCCAGATCAAATAATCTCCTTGTTGTGGAAGATTCAACATCGGGAGTTCCTTTATTTAATCTTTGATTTTTCTAACCAGTAATGTATCTGACTCCATCCATTCCTATGGAATTTTACTCGAAGTCTTTCTATGTAACATTCTCGTTAATGATGCCAAATTTTTAATAAAATTTCAAGCATAGTTGAGAATCCCTAGAAACCTTTGAAGTTGTCTTAGATTTTCCAGCCTATTAGGAAATTCACTAAGAGATTCTGCTATATTTGGTTATAGTTTCTCTTTATTTCCTTCAATTTTCAATCCTAAGAAATTAATCTTAGGCTGCATCCATACAACCATTCTTTCAGATAGTATCATGCCTTCTTTTACAAAGACATCAACCACTTGTTCTAAATGGCTTACATGTTCTTCTTGTGTTTGATTAAATACAAGAACATCATCAATATAGACCGTAGTAAAATCATTTAAGTGATTAAATGCCAGGTCCATACGTCTTTGGAAGATTCCTGGTGTATTCTTTAATCCGAATGACATAACTAACCATTCAAACAACCCTAAAGGGCATATGAATGTTGTTAGATGTATGCTGTCAAGATGCATCCGAATCTACCAATATCTAGATTTTAAATCAAATTTGGAATATACCTTTAGCTTTTTCTTTTCCTAATCTAGTTCTTGAGAACTTCTTGATTATAGAGATTATATCCATCGTCCTTAGTGGCATTATTCAATTCTCTATAGTCAATTATCATCCGTGCCTTTTCTCTGGCTTTCTTGGCATGGTTCATAATTATAAAGGCAGCACTTCTATGCTCAATTTTACTTCAATGAATTAGATTTAATTATCCAATTTAGGTGTTTGCTTTCCAAATTCCTCTATCATTTCAGAGGTATATTAAATACCTTGGCTTTTAATGATAGTATCTGGATTTTTCAATTTAAAGAAGCTTCCACTTTGCATTTTTTAGATAATGACTATGGATTATCTTTAAAATTATCCCAAAGCTTTTCTTTGATTGCGTCAATAGCTTCCATAGGTTTCTGAGTTATAAAATTTAACTCGCCTACTTCTTTCATCACTTCTTCTTGCAACAATGCAAATACTGCATCTGCTGTTGTAAGTAGAGATCTTTCCTCTATTTCCATTTTGAGAATAAAGCTAAACACTTCAATTGGAATTTTGTCTCCTCCAATGGAAGATAAATTTCTTGGATAAATGGCCCATTCTCAGCTTGATGCTTTAAGAACATATTTCCCAAGATAATTTATCTCAATAAATCACTTACACATAACAAAACATCTTTGGTAAATGTTTTATCACAGATCCTCACTTCCATATTTTCAACAATCTATTCCATATTAGCCTTTGATCCATTGGCTAACCTAATTGGAATAGGTGGAATCTCATTTCATTTTTCTAGAGAGAGGATCTCCTTCTTTCTGAAGTAAAAACTAGCTCCTGTATCCATTGGAGCTAAACACCGTCAATATTAACCTTAATTTTTGTAGCTATAGGAAAGTCTGCTAATACCTGCAAACTTGGTAGTTGATTTAAGGTTATCATATTGATTTTGGGTTCATCCTCATAGATTGGCATGTTTAATTCTTGCCATCCAACTATCCTTCTTAAATCAGTAGATAGTTTTTTAGAAGATTCAGGAAGATCATCTTCTTCCTTTTTAATCCTAGGCTTATCTTGCCTAGCAACCTAGCTCACAAATGATCTTGGCTCTTCAATTAATAGGGCATTTGGAATTTGCCTAATATTTGAAGATTCCAACATCTGTTGAATTTGAGCCTGATCTTGAACCACCCAATTCCTAGGCCATGATAATGCTTTTGGGCTTACCACTATAGGAGCCATTCCTTTTATTAAGGAGTTCGACTCGAACAGTTTAGTGTAACTTTATTTTCCTTTTACTGCCGGTCTATGGGTATTGTAAAATTGAACATAAGTTCTACACCATACTTAGATTACTCTCTAATCTCTTGGATAACCATGCTTCATCCAGTCATTCACGTAGATTCTTAAACTTAGAGTTTTCGAGATGTTTGCATCTCTAAGATCTATACTCAATCTGGGCTAGACCTTAAACCATATTGGTCCCTTGCACAGATTAGCACGTACTCCTCTTAAAAGAGATTTCTCAAATTGACTAGTAGTACTTGCATTTACTACTACTTCCAAAATTGGTAAATCCAATTCTTCTCTTATCAAAGAAGAATTACCCAGTTGTTCCATTCCATACTGAATAAAATTTTTCTTCCTTTTTAGGATTTCCTATATCTGATCTTTGTTGATTAGCAAGATCAAGAATTGCCCTTTATCAATAATGGCAACCTCAGCTGTTGTCTTGGTTTCAATTACCTTAACCTATTCCTTATATGGAAGCTGGCATTTTTCATAAACTTTAGAAAGATTAATCTTTGGCATCTTTCATTCATAACGATCTCTAGATGAGGAAGCAATATCAGCTTTTGATTCATGTATTTGATGAATCCTTTCCTCTTCGTCCTAAGATAATTTTAGTAGATCTATATTTGATCCAGCATTCATCATGAATAGCCCTATTTCATGGAATTTTTGAAATTCTACTAATTCATCATTTTCTTCTTCAGGTTTTGAATCAAATATTTTTTCCTCAGAATATTTTAATTCAACCTCAAATATACTATCATCATCTGAGTCTATTTCGTTTTCCCAAATAGGTTCAAAACAGACCTGTCCTTGGGAACAAAGCAAAAAATTTAATTATGGTTGTCGTGCTTTAGTTTCTAGACATGTTGCAGGTTTATGACGTGGTTTTCTACATAACCAACAATATTTACACTAAAACAAGGGTTTTGCTTTTGGACATTTTGGATCCCATCCATATTTTTCTTTGAACACTTGTCTCCTTTCTTCCAGTGATCTAAGGGGCCTTAAATATCTTTTTTCTAGATATTTCTGTCCCTTTTTCTAATTAATTGGAACCTTGCGATATTTTTTGAATTTCTATTTGAACTTTTTCTTAGGCTTACATGATTCTCCTATGCAAACCATTTCAAGTTTTCTTGATTTTGCATAACCATATCTTCCTTCCATCAGTTCAAACTCATCACAAAAATCCTCAGACATTACTAGCATTTTGCCTATGTCTTTAGATAATTTTCTTTCCATGCAATAGAGCCTAATGTAATATCTCATTGCTTCAACTCTAGCACCCAATGTATCTACTAAATCAGGATTCGATAGCATACGTTGTTCCAATGCCTTTTGGGCAACTATTCCCCAGCTTTCGAGTAACTTGTCCCAAAACATTCTAAGGGCATACCTTTGGTTTTCAAAACTCAATTGGTAATATTTATCTTTGAATTCACAATAATATTCTTTAAAGAAACACATATCATAAATTTGGAGGTTTACTAAAGCTACTCTTGCTTGCTGTTTCTAATAACCATCACTATCTGTGATAATTTGTCCAACAAATTCCCTTTTCAGGATTTTCACAATTCTTTTGGTGTCTAAGAATTTTTGGCTATAATATTTTCTATTGGAGACCTTCTATTAAGTTCATCCCAAAATCTTTATGCTGATCCCTATAGACTTGCTGTTAGATACATCTTAGCTTTTTCTATAGTCCAATCCCTTCTGCCAAGGATTGTTATTCTAGCTTGATTAGCTCAGGCTTCAATAGCCTTTTCAGTGTCTTTCTGGCAATCAATATTTAGATATGCCCCTTGTAAAGACACTGGTTCTATCCTCCAATCTCTTAGAATAAATTTATATGGAACTTTCTAAGGATATTCTGGCTTATATCAGCCATATCCTTATCCTTGAGTTAAACTTCTCAAGCTTTGTGTATTGATTGGCCATTTTTTAGCTGGTCCAATACCCATTTCCTTAGCAAGTCGATTATAGGCTTGCTCACTAGAAAATCTTCCAGAACCCCTGATTTCTTTAAATCTTTCCTCGATGGTCTTAGAAGAATCCGCTCTTCTTTTGCTTTCTGCCTAAGAGCTTCTTCTATTTCATTGAGATGAGTATTTAACTCATCCTGGACTCTTCCTATTTCATCTAGAGTCCATTTCTTCTTTTCTAGAATTTGTCCTATTTCTTGTTTGGCTTGGTAAACTCTATAAATAAATTCTATAGGATCTAGGTAATCTTCTTCCTGATTCCCATATTTTGGGGTTCTCCATACACTAGAAACTTTCTGAGATTGAGGATAAATTCCCTCCTTTTCTGTTCTAGTTATCATAAACTTTCTTGCTATCAATCAAGGATCTTAACCCATTAGATATATCTTGGCTAATAGATCTACTAGATCCTTCACCTTTTTAAGGCATGCTTTAAACTTAACAAGGCTCAATTCAACTACAAATTTATGATGTGAATTTTTATAGCATAATGATAAGAAGGTTGTCATCTCCATAGAGACTGTATATATAATTCAATTAATCACTAGCTATTGCAGTAAATAATCCTAACTTTATTTGTAAAATCAAAGACTAAGAAATTGAATATGAAGTAGAAATAAACAAGCTTTTGGTGGAAACAAATCAAGCTAGAGAAGGTTTAGAGGATTGACTTCACTTATACTTCAATTATGGTATTTTTCAACTCATTATACATTGATCGTCTCATTGGTTTATAGATCAAGAAAGCTAATTGAATACCTAGGGTGTTAAAAATTGAGGAAACGTTTGTCAAAACTTGTATTTGAGCATTGTGAGATGATTTGAAGGATATATATACAAATTTTATTTAAAATTTGATTGCATAAAGTGAAATCGGGAGAAAAAGTTGGGATGAGTTATATTATTGGTCTAAGGATGATAAATTGGTATGATCTTTTATATTTGAGGAGGGATTATAAGGTACTTTAATGTGATTTCATTATGTTGATATATCATGATTAAGGAGGGGTCAAATACATGAGAGAAATCAATGTTTAAAGTGGAGAAAAATCCATAAAACACGGGGTGGCAGGTCAATGCCACAACATTGCTTCAGAATAGTAGACAACATGGGCATCAAGTGGGTGGATGCCACGACATTAGATTTGGATGTCGCAGCACTAGAATGGATGTCGCGACATCACTTTAGCAAGGTAAAATTTTCAGGTGTCTAGCAAGTGGATGCCATGACACTAGTTTTCGATGCCCTGGCATTGATTCTATGGAGTGCTAGAGTAGCAAAAAAATTCAACTTTTTAAGCTTGGCTCCATCTAATTTTGTTCCATTTTTTCATTCTGTTTTCCCTCTCCCATGCCCTAGACTTGTCCTAGCCCTGTTATGCCTAATTTCATGTAATTTTTGCTAGAAAATCATCTTGTTTAGGTGCGTAATCACGTGATCTTCCATTTGAGCCTAAGTTTTAGCTATTTCGATGGTGGATGAAGGAAGAAAAAGTGATTTTCTGCAACAAATGGAGGCTATGGAATATTTTGTGCTTGGATTCTTGCTTGACAAGACTGCACATGGAAATGAAGGTAAACCTCTTTCTCCTAGTCAATTTTATGATTTTTGCTCCATTAGGGTTTCTACCCATCCATAAACAGTGGCTGTTTGGGGGAAATGAGGAATTGTGTTGTTAAAATCATAAGGAAAATGAGTTATTGATGCTTAATGATGTTTTGGAACTTAATGGAGCAAGAGAAATCATAATTTTGCTAAGCTAGGGTTTCATACTAGCCGTTAATAGTGAAAATTTGGAAAATTTCATGATTTATGTGTAATTTGTATAGAAAAAATGGTTAATGGGTTAATTAACATAATTTAGAAGTGATTTGGCAAGGGGAAATCATGATTTATGCTTGTTAGGGTTTGGTTGAAACTCACAAACAATGATTTTTGCATGAATGGCATGAATTGTGCTTTAATTCATGGGGGAAATTGATTAATGCATGAGTTAGACTATTTTGGGACTTGTTTGGAATCTTTGGGAATGAAAATTTTGATTTTTGGATTATGAACTAATTGAGATTTAAAAGGATTTTTCTGTATGGGCTATGTGAGCAATGAATTGGTTAAATTAAAAGCTTAATTGAGTAGTTTTAATAATCTTTTTAAGTATTAATCATGCTATATGACAAAAATGTGTTGCTAGAAATGAAGTCCCCTTGAAACTCTGATGAATGAGATAGAGGATTAATGGTTTTGAGGTGTAATTACTTATTATAAAGAAGTGGTTCTAGTTAAATATAGCTTGTATAATGGTGGGATGTAAATAGTTTGATATAGCATTGTCAAATATATACATTGATAATGAAGCTAAGCATAGTATATGCTTAATGATGAGGACCACATGTAAATTGAAGTGTAATGTATGTAATACATGAACTACATAATTAGGAAATGACTAACGAAGCATATAAGTTAAATGGCCTTGCGATTAATGTTAGAGCTGATTAACTGGACATGAAATTATTATAGCTACCTATGTAAATGAATGAAATTGTGGTATGTACAAGATCGTTGCATAAGAGGAAGGTTAGGAGCTTGATAAGTTATGAAACCTGATGAATCATGAGGCAAGTAGGCTTTTCTTTGTATAAATGTGTGCATGAAGGATAGAATATCCCATTTGTTGTATCCAGGCACGTATGTATTGGTTGAGGGATATTGGATATCTTGTATTGGGTTAAAGATTGATGTCTATGTGATTGCTTGATTATATGAACATTAGGGATAGCAAGGATCACTTAGAATTGAAATAGTTGGTATTTATTTATGGTATAGTTATGTGATTATTGGGGATAGAGATTACCCCATACTCAGGTAAATAAAGCTTCATGTGAATGCCTAATTTGATGGGGATAGAGAGTATCCTTTAATTTTATTTAGGCATGGTTGTTGTATATTATGATGGTTGATAATGTTATATAGTTGTGATGTTGAGAATTTGTTGAATGGAATGGCAAGACTTATGTATTACATTTTAATGTTGGGCATGATTGTACCTATTTCGGATGTGAACATATTATGTTCTTGACTATTGATTATTATTTTCTAGTACTTGCCTACTTATTGAGTTTGCCCAGAACCCACGCCTTCTTATTTAAATTTTTTGCTGGCAAGTCAAGTAAAAAATTCCAACTGTGGGTTGGAGGAATATGAGCAAGAATTGAAGATACACTTCTTATGGTATAATGGATTGTAATTGTAATTCCATAGTGGAATGTTTTTGCCTAATTATAATGGATGAATTTCAATTGATGTAAATGATGTATAATGAGATGTATTGGCATGTCATAGTGATAAATAATTATGCTATTGTGTGTGGATTATATGATTCCAGTTAGGTTTATTGTCATCACAATGCAACTTTGATCAGGTGCACTTGTGGGGGTATGTTGTATTAATATGGCCATATGTTTTATGATGTATATTACTGCTTATTCATTATCAAATTTTAATTTTATATGATAAATGCATGCATAGGTTTAATTCTATATAATTCAGGATGGACTCTATCAAATTTTTTGGTAGAATGTTCCCTTAAAATGGGGAAATTATAGGGAAATGGGAAAATGCCCTTAAAAATAGGAGAATGGTAGCGTTCTGCATAAGCCCCAATAGAGAATAATCTAAAGGATGGTAAAAATGCATAGGGTGGGGGTGCCAGGCATTATAAAATGGTATCAAAGCCTAGGACTTATCTCTGTGATAAGTCCCAAACTTTAAGTGATAAGCCCAGGATCATGATGGCAAACAAAGATAGAAAATGACATGCCTAAAATGAGTTATGGGTAAGGAAGTAAATCAAGGACATTTAAATGATCATTGTGATGTGAAATGATTATCCGTAGCTAGTATAAATGATTTGTGTGAATTGATATGGATAAGGATGATATAATATGAAATGAACATGATAGTGTTGTAATGGCATAATTGTGGTTTGAGGGTGGTGTATACTTGTCATATTCAGAGTAGTGCAGGGAAGTGTGATGGTGCCTATATGTGCACCATATTTGAGATTCATAATGCATTTGAAACTAGAATGGTGAAACCGTGAAGGTTCATGAATAAGTATTGGGAACTGAATTTAGTTTTGGTTTGTTTAGTTGAATTGTGACGGAATCATTGGATTCCTTGATTAAAATGGTTGTGTGAACTTTGTTGGCTACTTGATTACATTGATTGCATATGGTATGCTTATGTATGAGTGAATAACTTTGCTTGTGAATCTATTGATTTAAATGAATTGGCATATGTGTCATGATTGCATTGATTGACATTGGGTTTATGGTTGAATTGAATTGTGTTGACTGATAATGTAATTGATAAATTTGTGTATATGAGTTTTAGTTACTCTGGTTGATATATTTTGATTGAATGTAAAGTGAGATGAATGTCTGACAGATGTATTTATTTGGGTTTAAAGATTTAGTTCAATATAAATTTGAGTTTAGCAATTTAATTATGAATTTGAGACTTGATTGCGAATTGGATGCATGCTTGATTGTAATTGAGAATTGGATGCATGCTTGGATTGGGAATGTTTCATGGATTTAGATTTAAAAGCATGCTTGGCTTTGGGTTTTTGAATACCAGTATCATTTGTTTGAATTTGGATTTGGATGCCTACTAAAATATTAATTGTGTAAATTTGGGTTTGGATGCTGGTCAGGATGGTTACTTTGGATATTTGGGATCCTGCCCATGATAGGGCTTTGTTTGATGTCGTTGCTAGTAATGGCAAAGATGCTTGATCAACCTACTATGTAAGACTCCTTTGCTTATTTAGTAAGTGTGGATGGAGAACTTGCAATCCCTAGGTTGTAGTGATGACTCGATACCATACATGGCATTGATAATGTTGTCATGAATCCTGTAACATTCATAGCCAAGATTGTAGGGACGGATCGAAGCACAATAAAGTTGTAAGAAAGTTGAGTCTACTTAGTTGTGGCTAAGTCTACTTTATTTGTGGCTATATCCACTTGGTTTGTTGCCTCTCGAGCATGTTATTGATTAGTAGTAGGTGAATACCATGAATGACTGAGAATAAAGTTTCGAATCTGAGTACAATTGATTGGACATGGATAGTATCATAGTAGACTCTTAGTTAGAAATTCATGTTACTGTTTTAAATTGGCATCATGATAATAGTTCTATTTGTATATGTGAGATTTGTTTTATAAAATACATTTTATTGATTATTGAGGCTATATAGCCTAGAAGGTCAGATAGTGACATTATCATGGTCATACATTGTGGTACTAGTATTGATATATATTGTTATGTAACACGTTATGGGACTACTGTATTTTGGATTTATTGAGGCTGCGTGGGGATGAACTAAAATTATATGAAAACAAATTATAGGCTTGATCAATTATATCTATGAGACTGCATATGACTTGTGATATATGTTGTGTTATCATAGTATAGGTGTGATAGGAACATGTATTCTTGTATACTTGTTGATAATTGTGTGACATTCAATTAATGTCATCATTATGCTGAAAGAAGAATTGGGAAATGGCCTATCAAGATATATGTTCTAGTTGATTTTGAATATCATGATTATGTAATGTTATAGCATTGGTGAGTAAAGTTAGTTTTGTTCTTATGAATACAATTTACTTCCATAATGATTATAAAGAGACAATATTGTATGAACTTGATTGTTTTGTTCATAGACTGGATAAATAAGGTCTTTAGACCCTATTGGGATCAAATTGTGATTATGCTGAGTGATTATACTATGGTGCATTCCAAGATTTGAGGAGATTAATTGAAAATGTTTAACGTTATGTTGAACTCTGACTGGTTTGGTAAATCCTTATGAAATTGATTAAATGACTAGATATGGTTGGCAATTTATGAAAAATTTATGACAATAGAAATGTTTTAGCATGATTGAATTGTAAATTCATTGAACCAATTGATAATTGAAAGTCTTGAATGGGTAAAAGTGATGTTTAGTAATAATGCTAGTGTTGATGTGGCTGTATTAGCACTTTGAGTTCATTAGATAGGGCATTATGTGTGTATTATTGTTAGTAAAAGTAAATAACTCTTGAGTGATCAAGTTATATAATCAGAAAGTTGCAACTTGCGTAGAGTATCATATGGATATGGATCCGCAAGTTATGATTATATTATAAATTTAAAGTAACAATGAAAAGTATATGATCTTTAAAGTTTTGAGGACGAAACTTTTTGTAAGGAGGGAGGTTTGTAATACCTAGGGTGTTGAAAATTGAGGAAAAGTTTTTCAAAACATGTATTAGGGCATTATGAGATGATTTGAGGGATAGATATACAAATTGTATTTGAAATTTGATATGAATTAAGTGAAATTGGGGGGAAAAGTTGGCATGTCTAAAAAGTGGACATCAGTAAAATACATGTAAATGCTAAATATCATTAGTGAAGAATGTAAAAGTTTATATATATATATATATAAAGGAAATAACATTAGTAAAAATGGATAGTGCAAACAACATCACATCAAAGGCAAGATCCACATTATGTCAATCAAGGAAGAAAACATAAATGCTAAAAAGAGAAAGAATGATACTGAACCTAGAAAAGGTTTCGGACATAATGGGACATGTCTGAAATCATAAGGGAAATCTAAAAACAAAAAGAAGTTCTAAGTGTCTAAAGAATGAAGACTGTAGATGTAAGAACCTTGTCTAAAAATGTTTTAAATGAAAGGTCCAAGCATCCAAGCCTATGTGTAGTTGAAGGATATGTCTGGCATCTTGTAAGAGCTCCAAAGTAAGTTCAAACATGCTTTAGGCATGGTGAAGCATGTGTTAGTATAAACTCATGGTTTCGATGACAAACAAAATTTGATTAAAGATTATATACTAATGGTTATTGCTAAGCTTTTAGTATGCAGAGTCAAGTTGTAAGACTTATGAAAAATGAGCACAGAAAACATATTCCACGGCATCAAGGCTCACGCGAGTAGAAAAGCAAAGGCATCAAGGTTTGGGCAAGTATAGAAGCAAAAAACCAAGTACTGTTATAGACAAAGCTCAAATCAAAAGGATTCAACTAAGTTTCCATTCGTCTATCAAAGTGGAGATTATATTTAATGAATGCAAGTAGTAGACTTTGTCTATCATAAGTGAGCCACAATCAAGCTAATGATCGTCTGATTAAACCAGACAAAAGTGAAGAGTGAAGGTCGTCTAGTAGAGTATAGGCATTTGTCTGTACATCTAAACTCATCTACTATCTGCAATAGACAATCCAACAGATGAAGTAGTAAAAAAAATTTGTTTGTGCCTCAATGATTAGTTTGTTACTTACAACAAAGGAAGAGATGAAGAAAATTTGTCAGCACTCCAATAATCTTTCTGTCACTTACAATAGATAACCCAACAGATAAAGTAGTGAAGAAAATTTGTCTGCACTTTAACAGTTCATCTATTACTTAAAATAGATAACCAACAGATGAAGTGCTAAGAAGACTATTTATCTACAATAACTGGATTTGTATACTACTTACTATGGATAAACTAGAAGATGAAGGGACTTTGTTTAATGAACAACTAAACAGATAATTTGTTTATCATAAGTAAAGACAAGTAACGGACAAGTTGAATTGTTGGCCTCTATTCAACATTAATGACATCCTTTTGATATTGATGAAAGAATCAGGCATTGCAGCAACACCTCGACCAATGCTTATTAAGAATCTGAAAATCATCTTTTGCAAGGTTAGCACTATAGGCATTTCAACAAACAAGGATTAAGCACAAGTTAAAAAATTCAAATGTGCAAATTAGATTGGTATTCTGTCATTAATGAGTTCACCCACCGCCAATGATTGGAATTCAAAGTAGCTATAAATAAAGCATCATTGGAGCAAGAGGAGGTAATAAAGTATTAAGAAAAATATTCAAAAATTCTCTTGAGAGTATTTACTGATATGAGCCAACCATTCTGCAATCCTTCAAGAATTAAGAGCCTTGCATTCAAACCTTCCTCAACTTTCTTTGAAGGTTCCCAATTACCTTTTGGGAAGATTATTTACTTCTGTATTCAATTTTCAGAAACCATCCCCTGTGCTTATGGAGAAATAGCTGTGATTTAAATTTTGATATTCATTCATTGTAACTTCCTGTAGTTAGTGGTTGAGACTAGATTCAAGAAGAGTTGTGACTATCTGAGTACAGACAAAAGCTATTTATTTATGCCTCCTAGAGCTAGAATCTAGAAGAGTGTTGGGAGTACTGTAATCATGCCTCCTAGAGATGGAATCTAGAAAAGTGTTAGGAGTGCTATGTTTATTCCCCCTATAGCTGGAATTTAGAAGAGTACTGGGATTACTATTGTAATTTTGCTTTCAGGAATAGTGAAACCCAAGACATTAAGAGGAGAGTGATCTTAGAAGAGTGGAGTAGAGTATTTACTCGAACCACTATTGATGAGCTCATAATATATCATATTTTTATATATAAATTTACATGTTAAGATCTTCTTTTAATGTTTTTCAGTGGATATTTCACTTAACAGAGTTTGTTTTATTGATCTATAAAATGAAACTAAAAATTATAAAAGATGTTACTTTAAAGCAATTTCTGGGACTAATTCTAAATTTATATGAGAAAGTTATGGCTAAAATAGTACAACTTCCTATAAAGCTTCACATTCATTTGCTACTTTATTTGACAAAAGACATCACTCTGAAGGCTCACGACTCATAGAAGATGGATGATTCAAAATATGTGATCAACATAAACATTGTATCCCCTAAAATTATCTATCTAATGCAATAAGATTGTATAATTCTAAGTTCGTATAAGAAAGTTACGATCAAAACAATGCTACTCTCTCTGGAAAACTCTGAAGTATCAATTTCAAAGGCACACAAAAGGGGGTACTTTGAGGGCCCACAAATCAAAATACAAGTAGAATTAGGAAAAGTGATTAACATAAAAATTCTAGATCTTGAAATTATCTATCAATCCAACAAAAATTACTAAATTTTGAGTTCTTATGAGAAAGTTATGATAATTTTACTAAAACTTCTCTAGCACATCAAAAACTCTAAAGCAGAATCAAAAAGTTCCAAAGCAATGTTTTTTACTCCAAAATTCACTTCAGAAAAGCTCCGAAGCATAATAAAAAGCTCTAAAGTAGAACAAAATGCTTCTAAGTAATGTTTTTTACTCCAAAGTTTACTTCAGAGAACTCCAAAGCAGTATTTTTTACTCTGAAGTTCACTTCAGAGAACTCCAAAGCAACATTTTTTACTCTGAAGTTCACTTTAGAGAACTTCGAAGTAGGAATTCAAATATTTGCTCAATCTTCAGTGCATCCATAATAAGAAACAAAGTTTGAAATCAAACTTAGTTATTTTTCCATGCTTCAGAGGTTGCAAATTTAAGAATATGAGACATGCGGATAGCAAAGTATTATTGAAAGCTGATTTTTAGGCTCAGGATTATATTACAATTTTCAGAACTCAGGATACACAACAACTTAGTTATTTTGAGAAATTCTATTTTTATACATTCCAATATTTTGGAAGCTATATTTTCATAAGGAAATACTGAGTTATTATTGGAAGAGGATCTCTACGCATAGACTCATTAGAATTCATGGAGGAGTTCTACTAAAACCCTGCTACTTGGGTTATTTAAAGAGACATCCAGAACATAGTTAAGGGGGACGGGAGAAGTTTTCCAAGGGAGCAAGAAAAGGATTTCAAGTTCTATAATTATGCATATTTCAAAAGTTTTATTTTTATTTTTATTATGAACTAAATTCCTTTTTCTGAGGCAATGATGTAGCCCTTCTTGCTATTCATTTTTAACAAAGATTGTTGGATTATTAATTCAATATCACCTTGTTTCATTCATTGCGTATAATGCAATCATCTAATTTATTTAATTATCTGATCACCAATTATGTGAATTAGCTTGATTATCTTTAAGTACGTAGTTAAGGTAAACACCATATGCTAAACCATATACTATGCTCTTTTGAATGAATAGTCGATGGTTAAGGTAGATGCCATATGCTAAACTATTCTGCTTGGTTCATTAAAGTTCTTTTGATCTTCATGTGTTTTCAATCTTAATTACACTACATGTCATAGATAATTGGAATGGGAGAAAATACTTGATTTAAACATGGACACCTAACAGTAATAATCATACAGTGGATAGAATGAACCCACGATGCTGAATTGATACCAACATCTCAACAATAATAAATACCATTAAGTGGTAAAGTTAGATCCCCAAACTCTTACAACCTGAATACGATTTTACATTACTTAAGCCATTGTTTTCTATTTAGCTTACATTACACTTTTAACTACTTAGTCCCTAAATTATCTTTCAGATTTGGGATAACTTAGTATTAGTAACTGAACATAATTGAATCAGTTGACAGTTCTCTATGGTATCTACCCTTGCTAAGCACATTGTACTACTATACACTCGTGCACTTGTGAAGAATTATAATTTAACCATCAAATATAAAAATCTTTGTGTCTTATTTACTTATGCATTGGTTGATTGAGTGATTAGATTGATTGCTGGAGGGACAATTAATCATAAAGAGCTTAAGAAATTTTTTTAAGTACCTAATTCACCCCTCCCCTCTTGGGTTTCTGCCTAATCTTCAGGACTAATAAGTGTTATTAGAGTAATCTACGTAAACACATGTAGTGATCCAATGGCAAACCCATAATCCTCTTTACAGATATTCATTGAGGGGCAACTATCTACCCAAACACTCCTATTTGATGGAACTAATTTTATTTACTGGAAGTTAAGGATGAAGCAATTCATTATAGCCATTGATATGGAGTCTTAGAAGGCCATTAAAGTTGGAATCACTCTTCCTATTACTAAAGTAAATGCACGGATTAAAGAGAAAGCCACCTTAGTTCAAAATAATGCAAAGGCTATGAACTCTTTATTTTATGGATTATCTTCATCTGAGTTTGATAGAGTATCCTCTTGCACTACTATAAAAGATATTTGGGATAAATTAGTATCTATAAATAAAGGATCCTTGCAGGTCGCAGGAAATAGAAGGAATATGTTAATAAGAGAACTAGAAAATTTTAAGATGAAGGAAAGGGAAAGCATATCGGAAATGTATGCTCATTTTTCTAAAGATACTAATGCTTTAAAAGGATTGGAAAAAGAAGTCACAAATTCTGAATAGGTAATGAAGATACTATGGGCTCTACCAGAAACCTAGAACCAGAAAATCACAGTGACAGAAGAAGAAAAGGACTCGAATGCTCTTTTGGTGGACAATCTTATCGGCTCACTGATGTCACACGAGCTGATCAAACATAAGAGAGAGGACCCAACAAAGCCAAAGAAAAGTATTACACTCAAAGTAAACAAAGAGAGTAGCACTGATCCAAAACAGAATCTAAAGATGATACAACCATGTTGATCAGAAACTTTAGAAAGTCTGCAAGAAGCAACGGAGGCAGCATCTCAAGGAGACAACCTAGACAACAAAAAAAAAGGTTGAAAGAAAGAAAGATCTTCCCACATGATATAGATGTGGAGGGATCAGACCCATGTCTCCTCAGTGTCCCAATGAAGAAAAAGTAAATACGAATGAGAAGGATGAAGAAACGAAAAGAACCACTTTAAGAAGTATTCAAGAAACCAAGATAAAAGAATGTATATTGATGGTTCAAATTATAATTCCTCATAAGTGTGCAGATGTATATCAGTATAGTGTTCAATGCAAGGGTCGATCCCACAGAGAATGGTCAAACTGACTTAGTTAATTTTAGTTAGTAAACTATCCTAGCCTTAAAAAGAATGTATTTATAACTAAATAAACATGGAATAATATTTGGTATAATTTCAGAATTTTAGAGACTTAATGGATTACAAGTAAATTAATGATTAAAAATAATGCAGGAAGATTAGCAAGATGCAAATATCTAGGGATCCGATTTCACCATTAGATGATACCCCTTTGCTAATGGAATGTTGGATTCGATGCCTCACTTTGGTTCGTTCTTTCAAAAGTAAGATTATTACTGTTAGTTGTGTAGGTTTAAATCAAGTATTTTCACTCATTCCAATTACTTATGGTGTGTAACATAATTAAGGTGAAAACTCATTAAGCTTAAGAATATAAGAACCAAAATAGTATGATTTAGTATATGGTGTCTACCTTAACCATCTATCCTTTTCATTCAAGGGAGCTCATGGTTTATCATATGGTGTCTACCTTAACCACACTTTGATAATTAATCTAACACATAATATTGGTGATCAAGTAATAAAATAAATTAAATCATTGCGAACAACATCATGAATGAAAAAAGATCATACAGCCATTAATAACCAACAATCCATAACAAAGAGTATCAAAAAGGGTTACATCTTCACCCTAGAAAAATAAATTTACTTCATAAGAAAAACCGAAACAACTCCCTTAGACATGATGATCACAATGAAGAACATCTTCTCTCCTTCTTCTTGCTTACTTGCAATCTCTTCTTCTTCTCCATAAGAAAACTCTAAGAATTTGCCTCAAAACCCTCTAAAAGAACTCTCAAAATGAAATTGTAAGTAACCCCTAAAATCCCTAACTTCCTTGCTTAAAAATTCCCCTCTACCTACTTAGCAAAAATTTTGCAAAATTAGGGCCGCCACTAACACCGCCGACGCTGGGTTACTATCCACTAGAGATACTCAGACTATTTTGACCATAACTTCCTCATACAATCTTAAACACATGATACTGAATTAGAAAGATAACGTCGAGCTATACAAATGTTATGTTGAACATATTTTCCAAATCATCCTAAAAATATTCCCAAATTAGACCACAACGGATGTCATTTTCTATCCATCTGAAATTTCTGTTAGTAGAATTGAAGTTTGAGATAGTTGTAGTGTTTTAGCCATAACTTCCATGTTTCAAATCCAATCCTATGATTCTTGATTTTTTTTGAAAGATAACTTCAAGGGGTAAAACTATATATTGAATACTTTAGCTGAATCGAGCTCAATTAGTACCAAAAACTATGTCAAAGTAATGCTTTTTCACATTCAACTTCTTTAACTTGTAATCTTCATTTTTTAGCCATTTGTTCATCATCCAAACTCCATTGCTCTACTCCTTTCTCCAACTTGATATCTTCCATAATTTCTTCTATTTATTGCACTTAATTATTTATAAATAAATATACTAAATCAAAATAGAATTTACTTATCAAGTAATAACCAAATTAAGTGTAGATTTATTGGAATCCA
Organism: Pouteria campechiana; assembly: GCA_036873735.1. Taxonomy (NCBI): domain Eukaryota; kingdom Viridiplantae; phylum Streptophyta; class Magnoliopsida; order Ericales; family Sapotaceae; genus Pouteria; species Pouteria campechiana. The sequence goes on along the minus strand of JAYJMB010060313.1, from coordinate 7,298 downwards.
TTATATTTACATCAAAAGAGGATCCAAAACATATGTGAATCTTGGTATTAAAACATGGTAAAACATGAGCTTATCATATGTGAATAATGAAGACTCATCAGGGACAAGCTCAAGTGAGAAAGGTGATAATGAAGTTGGACACCTTGTAAGAATATACTGTATGGCCTAGATGAAGAATGAATCAACAGATCAAATCACCATAAAAAAGCAATGGCATAGTAAAGCTAGAGATGAAAGTAAATTCTTACTACTCCTATAGTTCTGACTCTTCAAGGTCGAATAGCACTTGTGTCAAATGGAAAAAATTTGATGAGTTACAATAGTCATATAACTCCCTCTTTAATGCGTTTGAATCACTTGGCCAAAAACTCACTCAAAAGAAAAGACACTTTAATGCAAATGTCAAAGTAAATTCTTACTACTAGAAAGAAATCTATCTCTACAAAAAGAGGTTGGAAATCTAAAGAAGGGGATAAAAACATTAAATAGTATGTTGAGTAAATTCTCCAATCCAAGAGAATCTTTGACTAAGTTCATGAGAATGACTGGTCAAACCAACAAAAAGGAACTTGGTTGTGAACAGTCAAATGATAAAAATTGACAAACATTTACTAGATGGTCCAAGGGAGTGAACCTCATAGAAAAAAGAGAAAACCATCTAAACATTAGATAGTTCATGAGTTATTTCTAGGTAAAGATACTAATGGAATATAATGCACCAAGCAAAGTTCCAAATACTTGTTATTTTTGTAACAAAATTAGATATAAAGTGTATGATTGCTATGCCAAAAAGATGCAACAAAAGGTGTAAAAATGAAATGGAGACCTAAGAAATATACACAAATGTTTACCACACATAATTCCACTAACACCATTGGACCCAATACTTGGGTACCAAAGAGGTAAGAAGAAAACTTGCTTTGAATGCAGGTAAGTCTCAAAGCTCAATCTGGTAATGTCTAGTTCATAGATAGTGGTTACTCGAGACATATGACCAGGAACAAGAAGTTGTTCAAAGCATTAAAGCTGAAAAATAGAGGAACAGTTGCATTCGGCAACAATGACAAAGGCCTCATCAAAGGGATAGGTAAAATTTATCATTTATTCAATGCATGCATAGTTGATGTATTATATGTAGAAGAACTCAAGCACAATTTACTAAATATTAGTCAATTATGTGACAAAGGTTACGAAGTTGTGTTTGAACCATCTGCATGTAATGTATTTAGTATAGACAATGATCTAATGTTCAAAAGAAAAAACACATGAAAATATTTATCTAGTACAACGAGATATTTTTGGAAAATGCTTAATTGCAATCAAAGATGATCCATGGGTATGGTATAAAATGATGAGATATATCAATATATCAAATATCAAATCTTTGTGAAAAAAGGATCTTGTGATTGGTCTACCCAAACTAAACTATGAAAAAAATCAAATATGCAAATCTTGTTAATTGACAAAACAAACCAAAGTATCCTTCCATCCTAAAAATGAGGTATCTACATATAAACCTCTAGAATTATTTACATATGGATCTATTTGGACCATCAGATATTGTCACACTAGAGGAAAAAGATATGTATATGTGATTGTGGATAACTACTCTAGATTCACATGGGTGATTCTCTTGACTACCAAAGAAAAAGCATTTACGATGCTTTATTCATTTTCAAAGCTAGCTCAAAATGAGAAACAAATGTCAATTGTGTCTATCCGTAGTGATCATGGTGGTGAATTTGAAAAATAGAAAATTTATTAACTTTTGTAACAAAAAAAGAATTCACCATAGTTTTTCATCCCCCAAAACTCCCCAATAAAATGGAGTTGTGGAAAGAAAGAATCAGATAATTCAAGAGATGGCAAAGACCATGTTGAATGAGAGTAAGTTGTCCAAAAGATTCTAGGGAGAAGAGTTAGTATATCTTTCCATGAACTGAATAAGGTTACCATAAGAGAAATCTTAAAGAAAACCCATACGAGCTTTGGAAAGAAAGGAAACCAAGTATCTCATATTTTCATTCCTTTGGATGGTTATGCTATGTGTTGAATAATGGAAAAGATAACCTTAGAAAGTCTGATCCAAAAATAGATGAAGCTATCAAATTTTGTTACTCTTCTAATAGTAGAGCATTTAGAGTATACATCAAGAGAACACAGGTTATAGAAGAGTCTGTACACATTAAATTCGATGAAGCAAATGTAATCCCGAGAAAGGAGTGTGATAGTGATGTAGATAAAGCTATAATTAATAGAATAAGCTCAAACTGAAGGATCAAGGAGATGGGACAAACTGTGAAGATATCCAAAATTCAAAAAATGAGGAGGAGGTAAGAATAAGTAATGTTCCCTATCAATACCCTACTAATTTGAGCTTTATTAGTGGTCATTCTAGAATATAAATCATAGGAAATGCTTATGATGGTGTCAAAACAAGAAGATCAATGCAAAATATTTATGGTCATTATGCTTTCATCTCTACAATTGAGCCAACTTGCATTGATCAAGTCTTAAATGATGAGAATTGGATCATTGCAATGTAAGAAGCACTTAACTAGTTTGAAAGGAACAAAGTATAAGAACCAGTTCCAAAACCAAAGAACGTTGATGTAATTGGAACTAAATGAGTATTTACAAATAAATTGAATAAGAGCAGATTAGTTGTAAGAAACAAGGCACGTCTATTAGCTAAGGGGTATTCCCAAGATGAGGGAATAGACTTTGAAGTATCATATGCCCCTGTAACTAGATTAAAAGCCATTACAATGCTACTTACTTTTGCATCCTATAAGAACTTTAAACTATTTTAGGTTGATATAAAAAATGTATTTCTAAATGGATATTTAAGTAAGGAAATATATGTAAAGAAACCCCCTAGTTTTGAAAATTATAATCAATCTAATCATCTCTATAAACTCACCAAAGCATTATATGGTTTGAGACAAGCTCCAAGAGCATGGTATGAAAGGCTGAGCAAATTCTTAAGTGATCATAAATTCAAGAGAGGAAAAGTTGATACTACCTTATTTATCAAAAATATTGATAAGAATATATTGATAGTTCAAATTTATGTGGATGACATTATATTCTAAGCTACTATTGAGGATCTCTATCTAGACTTTTCAAAGATCATATAGTCTAAATTTGAAATGAATATCATGGGAGAATTGATCTACTTTCTTAGATTTCAAATCAAGCAAAGAGAATATGGAAACTACATTTGCCAATCCAAATATACTAGAGAGATGCTGAAAAATTTCCAAATGGAAGAAATTAAGGCAGCAAGCACTCCAATGAGCACATCAACAAGGCTAGACAAAGACCAAAAAGGTAAACTTGTAGATCAAAAATAATATCAAAGTATAATTGAATCTCTTCTTTACCCTACTGTACTAGACCAGATATTCTCTTTATGTATGCTTATGAGCTAGACTGCAGTCTAGTCCTAGAGAGTCTCATCTTACTATAGTGAAATAAATTTTTAATTATCTGGTTAACACACCAAATCTAGGACTCTATTATTCCAAGGGAACTAATTTTGAACTAATTAAATATTAAAATTTTAACTTTAGAGGATGCAAAGTTGATAGAAGAAGTACTAGTGGAACTTATAAATTCCTAAAAAATAGTCTAGTATCATGGTTCTTTAGAAAGTAAACTAGTGATGCTTTCTCTATAGCAGAGACAGAATATATAGCAGTTGGAAGTTGTTGTGATCAATTTCTATGGATGAACTTTTCAACTATGGACTAAGCTATAGAAACATACCCATCAAATGTGGTAATACTAGTGCAATATATTTGACAAAGAACCCTCTCTTAAATTCAAGAACTAAGCATATAGAAATTATGCACCATTTTATTAGAGATCATATAGAAAAACATGATATATATTTAGAATATGTACCTACAAATACTCAACTTGCTGATATCTTTACTAACCCACTACCTCTAGAAACTTTCTACAACTTTAGAAGAGAATTAGGCATGACTAATGTGATCATTTGAGAATGAAATCTTTAATGTTTCTATACCTAAAATTGCAATGTTCAATATGCCTTCATGAGACTAGACTTCATCTCAGACAAAGTCAGTTACCTCTATACAGTGCTCCTCTCACTTCATCTGAATCTTGGTTTTCGAGATCGAGTACACCTCGTTTTCTCACCAGAATCAATTTACAACTATCATTATCACATCGGACTCTATTTTTAGCATGAGTTATTCTCTCTTTCCAAAAATATCATATCAACTACCTTATATAGCCCCCACATTCAATCTATTTTAACCCTTGATTAGCAATCCTTATCTGCACCACAAAGATGAAGCTACTTAGAGAAGAACACTTTGGAAGAAAGCATACCAAGAAGACAAGCGCGTGGGGGCAATTGAAGAATCAACCATTGCTTCTCCACTTGCTTTCTTAGTGGGATGATAATGCTTATGTCTACACCTATCTTATATCCATTTTATTAGAAGCATTTCTCTTCTAACTCTAGATTTGCAGACATTATTCTTCAATATTATCACTATCAGATAGCCTTGATTCACATATTACCATCATCTTGGGCATTTAAAGATGAGGGAAACAAAAAAATAAGTATATTACATCCATCTCCAACCCCTCATCTTTCCATCCACCATCCAAAACCTTGGTTTCTCACACTTGAAGAAACTTCTCCATGTTTTGGATGCACATCCCTCCCACTATGTGGAGGCCCCTCCTTTGGGGTCCACCATAATCTCTTGCTCCATCTCCCCAAACTTAGAATGTCTATATCTAAGCCAACCTGCTTTGTATCTTTGTTTATATTGAAATAAAATGAAATAACATCTTTGTTTATTTATCTCTTTGTGTTTAGCCTGTACTTACTGGGATTGAGTGTTTCTTTTTACTTTTGACAAAAAGGAGGAGAAACAATTTGCAAATTATCTCAAAGGGGAATGCAAACATGCATAATATTTAAATAATCAGGGGGAGAGTACATACAAAATAAGTCAAGGGAAATAAAAGAAAATGGCAACTTGAGGAATGATTGAACTTTGCAAAATATTTTTGGGCTGTATACATTTAGGGGAAAATTATCTTTTATGAGATAATTTTTAATCAAAAAGGGGGAGAATGTTAGTATAAACTTAAGGTTTCGATGACAAACAAAACATGATTAAAGATTATATACTAATGGTTGTTGCCAAGCTTTTAGTATGCAGAATCAATTTGTAGGCCTTACAAAAAATAAGCATAGAAAACTTATTTCAAGGCATCAAGGCTTGGGTGAGTACAGAAGCAAAGGAGATAAGGTTTGGGAAAGTACAGAAGCAAAAGATGAAGTATCATTATAGATAAAGCTCAAACCAAAAGGATTCAACTAAGTTTCCGTTCAGCTATCAAAGTGGAGAATATATCTGATGAATGCAAAGCAGTAAACTTCATCTATCATAAGTGAGCCACAGTCAAGCCAATGATCATCTGATTAAAACAAACAAAAGTGAAGAAGTGAAGGTCATCTAGTAGAGCAGAGAAGTTTGTTGGCAGTGTAATGGTGTTTGTGTGTACATCTAAACTCATTTACTATTTTTAATAGACAATCCAACAGATGAAGTGGTGAAGAAAATTTGTCCATGCCTTAATGATTAGTCTATTACTTACAATAAAAGAAGAGAAGAAAATTTTTCATCACTCCAATAGTCTATTTGTCACTTACAACAAATGAAGCAGTGAAGAAAATTTGTTTTCACTCCAACAGTTTTTCTGTTACTTACGATAGACAACTCAATAGACAAAGTACTAAGAAGACTATTCATTTGCAATAACTAGATTTGTCTGCTACTTATTATGGACAAACTAGAAGACAAAGGGACTTTGTTTAATGAATAGTTGAATAGGTACTTCGTCTGTCATAAGTAAAGATGAGTAATGAACAAGTTGAATTGTTGGTCTCCATTTAACATTAATGACATCCATTCTATATTGATGAAAGAATCAGGCATTTCAGCAATACCTTGACAAATGCTTATTGAGAATCTAGAGATCATCTTTGCAAGGTAAGCATTACAGGCATTTCAACAAACACGAATGAAGCAGAAGTCAAAAAATTCAATTGTGCTAAACATAACAGTCTTTTGTCATTAATGGAGTTTACCTACCACCAATAGCTGAAATTCAAAGCAGCTATAAATGAAGCATCATTGGAGCAAGAAGAGGTAATGAAGCATTAAGGAAAATTTCAAAAATTATCATGAGAGCATTTACTAATTTGAGCCAAACCTTTTGCAATCCTTCAAGAGTTAAGAGCCTTGCAATTAAACCCTCCTCAACTTTCTTTGAAAGCTCCCAACCACATTTTGGGAAGATCATTTACTTTTGTATTCAATTTTCAAAAACCTTTCTCTATGCTTATTGAGAAATACCTGTGCTTCAACTTTTGATATTCGTTCATTGTAAATTCCTTGAGCTAGTGGTTGAGACTAGACTCAAGAAAAGTTATGACTATCTGAGTGCAAACAAGAGCTATTTATTTATGCCCCTCAGAGTTGGAATCTAGAAGAGTACTGGGAGCTCTGTGATCATGACCCCTAGAGATGGAATCTAGAAGAGTGTTGGGACCACTGTGTTTATACTCCTTAGAGCTAGAATCTAGAAGAGTGCTGGGAGCACTATTGTAATTTTGCTATTGGGAATAGTGAAACCCAAGACACTAACAGGAGAGTTTTCTTGGAAGAGTAGAGTATAGTGTTTACTTGAACAACTATAAAAATCTTTGTATCTTATTTACTTATGCATTGGTTGATTGAGTGATTAGATTGATTGCTAGAGGGATGTTTAATCATAAAGGGGTTGAGCAATTATTTTTAAGTACCTAATTCACCCTCCCCTCTTGGGTTTCTGCCTAATCTTTGGAACCAACAACATGCTCTAAAGTAAACAAGACTAGATGCTCAAGTTAGGATGTAAATGTCACTTCAGACTCTGTGGAACCATCTCTGACATTACAAAACCAAGTTAGGACATTGCAAAACAAAATTTTGAACAATCTCAAACTAGTTTCATATGAAGCCGAAGCTTGGACGCGCGGCTAAGTGATTCTAGTCACTTCAATCAATTTAAAATTTTATTTAATACGGACTAAAGTATTTTAGATGACGTTGGTCTAAATTGTTTGCATGAAGCCTTTATTTAGTTTAGAGTTATTTTGGACAGTGTAAATGTAACGCCCCACCCTCCTGGGGTCGTTACTCTACTTTACACCATAAATCCACATGATAATACCATGATTTTTCCACCTCCAGGGTGGG
>JAYJMB010060302.1:6730-17817 GCA_036873735.1 Pouteria campechiana | reverse complement strand
TCTCTCTCTCTCTCTCTCTTCACCCTAATTCCATTTCTTTGTTCCAGGATGTGACTGCAACTAAAGGAAATGAATTTGAGGACTATTTTCTGAAGCGAGAGCTTCTCATGGGAATATATGAGAAGGGATTTGAAAGGCCATCTCCTATCCAAGAGGAAAGTATCCCCATTGCTTTAACTGGAAGTGACATTCTTGCCAGAGCTAAAAATGGAACTGGGAAGACTGCTGCATTTTGCATTCCTGCTCTGGAAAAGATTGATCAAGATAAGAATGCCATTCAAGGTTAGTGTAACCATCTAATTCTTATGGCCATCTATTTTGTGCTCTGTTAGTTGCTTTGTTTTACGCAATTTTCATGAGATCCAAATCATAAAATCTTTTTGCATTTTCCTTTGCCTTTTTAGCAAGTATAGAGCTTGATAATGACCTTCACTTGATTTGTTTAGTTCAGTTGAGTAGTTAAGGAATGGCAGCAATCTTCGTGGAAGAACTATTTAATCATGCATACAGGTTTGGTGAAAATTTGCTCGAAAGGAGTCCTTATTAAAAAAGAATAGTGGGCAAGGTAGATGTACATAGGAAGCCCCAAAAGCTGTATTTGCCCCTTAGTAAAAGCCATTGGCTGTGGCTATCTATCTGGCGAATGAGTCCCATGATCAGATCAACATCATTTTGAAGAGATGACTAGAAGGCCCCTCTTGCAGCTATTTAAGGATTAAGGAAATAAGAGGTTTTTAAAAAAATTAATTTTATGATAACAGAGAAGAGCAAGTGGTAAATGGCTTTGTTTTTGATATGGCAGTTGCAATTAGCCAATGATGATGAGAGCTTTGGTTTTTCAAGCAGGTTAAGATCATTAAGCAATTTTGGTGGCAACAGCAACGACGAAAGTTCTGATTTATTCAGTAGGAGGAGATGCTAGCAATGCTGGTAGCAATTATAATGGTTTGATTTGTAGAGAGGGGTATTTAGTTTTCAAAACTAATGGCATTAGCATTTTTATTGATTGCAGGAAATATATGATTATTAGGAAATCATTTTCCTTTTATTGTCATTAAAGGCGGATTCCTTGCTCGGTAATGAAAAGTGCCCTGTTGGAATTATATTTCAGCCACATTAAAATTACATTTTAACACAGTTGCAGAGAAACTTAACCTATAAAAGTTGTCTTCAATCAACTCTGTATCTTTATGATTAAGAAAAACCTTTCAAAGTTGTTTTCAATTAACTATCTGTATCTCTATGATCTAGAAAAACAGTTCTAGAGAAGCTTGACCTGTAAAAGTTGTCTTAAATTTACCATCTGTATCTCTCTGATCCAGAAATTTGTCTTTGAAATTTTTTCCAACCGAGGTTTTGATGTAAGTCTCATCAAATTCTATTTATGCCATCCTCCTTGACTTATTTCTTCCATGTTTCAGCCACATTTAAATTAGAAGTGTTGTTGAACAGGCTACATTTAGGCATAAGTCTTACTCTTTAGCTTCACCTTAGATTGCTTTCGCTTGTCGATATAAGCTAACTGAAAATATGTAACTGTTTGTGAGCCACAGCCGTTTTATCTGTGCCATTCAGAAATTTGTTTATCGAAATTATCATATGCTTTTTCAAATAAAATACCTTTTAAAACGGTTTTAGGGGAACTTAATCTATTAAAGTTGTCTTCAAAATAACTATCTGCTATGATTGGGTAATTTTTCATTGAAATTTTTTCCAACTGAAGTTTTGGTGCAAATGTTTGTGCAAATCACATCAAATTGTATTCATGCCATCTCATTTGACCTTCATTTAGACAGAAGCTCAAAATGAATTGGAAACTTGATGGGCTACTCTGTAGGAAGTAGTTGTCTTGGAACCCACAATATGTATTTGGTTCAGGGTCCACTGTACTTTTTAAATTTGTTGTCTAACTTAGTCATGTGAAATATCTTTCTCTAATGAATGGTTACAATGACAATCAACCTATTCCAAAACTTCACCGAACCAGGATCAAATGGTGGATGTTTAATGTCAGCTCTGTTCCTGTTGCTCTACGATCATGCTGGTTTTTTGGCTACATGATTAAGTGAGCCTATCCTAACCATCGAGGTTAGCTACATGGCTAAATGAATGAGTAGTAGTGAAAATTATGATGGTCTGAATGATATGGCCAATGTATCTGATGGCCCCCATATGAAGTGTTTGTGCTGAAACTTTGGTCTTCACCAAATTATTCCCTCTGTGATCACTGATGTCATCATTGTGGAGGTGACCCTGCACAAGATTTTGATAGCATGCATGTGTCATTGGATGTTTTGATGTTTGACCTTGTTACCCCCCCAACCTGTAGTATGACATAGTGGTTGTTTGCTTATCAACAATAACAGCATTCCATCTAGTTTGAACATTTATGTGAAATACATTTCATTACATTGTTTTCTTGAAATCATGTACTGCTTTTTGTATCTAAAGCTGAAGGCATGTCTTTATATGTGTAGTTGTTATACTGGTTCCAACTCGAGAGTTGGCACTTCAGACATCTCAGGTTTGCAAGGAGCTTGGGAAGAATTTAAAGATTCAGGTCATGGTCACTACTGGTGGTACCAGTCTAAAGGATGATATTATGCGTTTATACCAACCCGTTCATTTACTTGTTGGGACACCGGGCAGAATACTTGATCTTGCAAAGAAAGGTGTTTGTGTCCTGAAAGATTGTTCAATGCTTATTATGGATGAGGTATGGTACTTTCATGTTATAATGCCACTAAATTTATTCCGGTATCTGCGCATGCTTCTCTAGCACTGCGAGCCAAATCATATGCAGAGAAGCAGATGAAGCAGCATGGGGGTCTTAATGCATGCATGATCGTCTTGATTTAAGCAGCCTGAATTTTAAGTAATGCATGTTCACGATGGGCCTGCCTGATGAGTGGTTCTGACCATGCTTATATTTGTTATTCATATTCCTCATTATGCAGCCATACTTAGCTGGGTTGTAAGTGCTGCTTTTATGTTGAAGTGGTACTTTTCCACTTAATAGCAGATGTTATTCTTATCAATTAATATATCCTTTTTTTTTTGGTGTTGAAATAACCATATTCTTCCAATCTCATGAGTGCTTTCTAACCTGTTGAGTACATCCTTTCCTCCAGGCAGACAAGCTTTTATCGCCAGAGTTTCAACCATCAGTGGAGCAGCTAATTCGTTTTCTGCCTGCAAATCGGCAGATCCTTATGTTTTCTGCAACATTTCCTGTAACTGTCAAGGATTTTAAAGAGAGATATCTTCATAAACCTTACATTATTAATCTCATGGATGAGCTCACCCTTAAGGGTATAACTCAATACTATGCCTTTGTTGAAGAAAGACAGAAGGTCCACTGCTTAAATACCCTTTTCTCCAAGGTTTGACCTTAAACTCTGAATGTTTGCTTGAGTTGTATTCCTTGTTTAGTGGGGCTGCTCCTGTTTTGTGATGATTGAACGAAAGGGCATGTTTGGTGCATCAACATGATGCTGCAGGTGGTGGTCTCTTTCCATGTTCCCCATTAACGATTATTTAACATACTTTTCTTAATGAGGCAACCAGCCCTTAATGGCCTTTGTTTGTTGGGGGTTTCTCTTGTGGATGGCAATGTGTCACTGAATTTGGTATCATATGATTCCGCCCAATTGAATGGATGGGGACAATCATCATCTACTCTAGCAGGGTCCCATTTTGGACAGTTAGATTCATCAGATGAAGGTGACATTGCCACTAGTTGTGGTCCCTATTAATGGAGCAATTTGGACCATCAGTTGTCCTTGTTCACGTTTTATGTTGAGCTGATAATGCAGCCTATTGAACTTTTTCTTCTTTGTTTTGTAAATGTAAGTCTCTGTTTTTACTCTTCTCCAGCTTCAAATCAACCAGTCAATCATATTTTGTAACTCAGTGAACCGGGTAGAGCTTTTGGCAAAGAAAATTACGGAACTTGGGTATTCTTGTTTCTATATTCATGCAAAGATGTTACAGGATCACCGTAATCGTGTCTTCCATGATTTCCGTAATGGTGCCTGCCGGAATCTTGTATGCACAGGTGGGCAACTAATACATTTTCTCTCTCTTGTAATGATGGGTCCTTTTTCAATAAATTGCTGTGTCTAAGCTCAAATTACATGGATTGCATGTTACTAATTTAGGCCCTTTCTTCAATCTCATGTGTTTATGAGTTGAACTTCATGTTTAATGCATATAAAGAAAGTTCTTTGCAGCTCTCTCAGTACATCAGGCAAGGCAGCAGGTACTATTTCTGTTGGTCATTGGCTATCATTGGATAAGCCCATATACCAAAACAAGGGGAACTGGACTGAGTAGCTATCTGATCATTAGAGGATGTTGAGAGATTGGCTAATTAGAGCTACCAACTCAATGTGATTTTATCCTACACTTTACTCTGTGATGTCCAACTGCAAGCTCAAGATATCTGGCTGGAAGAGCTGTCAAATCACACTTTGATTTGCTCCTATATTTTATCCAAACTGGTCAGATCAAGATTCCAGGTCACCTTTGAATCTTTTACTATCAACCAGAACAGAGTTTCAGGGAGCTTATTTGCTGCAAGCTGCATTCTTTTCTACTTTCATGCCTGCCCCCTTCTTATTGAAATCTTCATATCTGTTACCTAGCACAGAGCATATAGGTTTCATTAGAATGATTGTGTATGATCGCATGGATACCAAACAAAATTGAGAAAAATGCCCTGCATTTTCCTGCTGTAAACCATGCGACATGTATCCATCTTCCATCTTTTAAGATTCAATGCAATTGTTTTTTATATCATACCAACTGGAGGCTGACTCTGACCCCCACATCCAATCTTTCCATTTACAATTTTCCTGATTTTAGTATATCTGAATCCTTCCTCATATCAACCCTTCTAAGCATATCATCCTTGAGTTTTCTCTGTGCATGCCTAGCTGATGCATGTAAGATCTCACAATTGTCACAATGTGACAGCCTGAAACAATAAGGCTAAGGTTTAATTTCAGGTTAGGAAATAAGGGTTTTTAAGAAGAGAAATAGGTTGCTTTCAATACTTCAAATTTTGAGAAAAAGATCAAGAAGACTATGAGAATAAGAGGAGAAAGGTTTGCAACTTTGTGGCACTGAATTCTGGAATCTAATTTGTGAAAGCTCTTCAAGCTGAGTGAACTAAGAACTGAGGACTGGGGCCTGTTTAAAGAAACGTGAATTAGCTATTGTATGTTAAAAACTATGGCCAAGCCTGGCCCAACGAACTTCAAACTGACCACAGACTACCTTAGCTAGCTAAACTTGATCCATGGACTCCACTGGAATATCTTGGCTCTTATGCTACGCATCTTAACATTCTGGATAGCACACCCTACAATCTAATTTATGGAAGCTTTTAAAATTCTATTCAGTCATTCTACAATGTTATAACTTTCGTGAGAGCCTTAATTAGAAGGTGCCATAATTTGCTTTCTTGATGTTGAATTTTTACAATCTTGGGCCCGTTTAAAGCTAAGCGAATTAACTATCGTATTTTAAAAACTATGGCTGACCCTGGCCCAATGAACTTCAAACTGAGCACACCCTAGCTTAGTAAGCTATAATTGACCCATGGACTCCACAGGATTATCTTGTCTCCTATGTGTCCCATCTGGTTAATGTACTTTTCCTATTTTAATGCAAGATCACTTTATTGTGGGGAACCATCAATGGATGGCCTGTATCTTGTAGAATGGATAGAATATTCAGAATCCTGTTCTTGGAAGTAGCCATGATCGCATTTTTTCCTTTCTTTTAGTTTTTTTTCCTTTTAACCTTTTTCCCATTTACCTAAGCTTTTAATTTATTTGAAAGCAATCTTGAGCACGGTCATAATTTGTTGCATGTGCAATTTTTCTATTGGCATCTGGAAACAATATTTAAAATAGATGTATGCTTATATTTGGACAGATCTCTTCACAAGGGGCATTGACATTCAAGCCGTGAATGTTGTCATCAACTTTGATTTCCCAAAGAACTCTGAAACATATCTGCATCGGGTAAGCATGACTTTTGTCATTCTCAAGGAGACTTTTGAGCAGTTCCAATTTCCTGACTCATGCCACGTGGTTTTCTAGGTTGGTCGCTCAGGAAGGTTTGGTCACCTTGGTTTAGCTGTGAACTTAATCACCTATGAGGATCGTTTCAACTTGTAATGACTTAAAACTATGTTCCATTGTTGACATTTTCATCACATAACTGATCTATATGCTCTTTATCATTCTTTGTTGTTTTATTTTGCTTTATTATTTTTCTTTTATATGTATAACAATATTTGGGTATTGGTAGGTATCGGATTGAGCAAGAGCTTGGTACTGAAATAAAGCAAATTCCACCTCAAATCGACCAAGCTATCTATTGCCGATGATTGTGTAATAGTTAAGTTTCCCACATGCTAAATGATGGTGAATAAGGGGAAAAGAGATTCAGCTACTTGTACATACCACCTCGTAAAGGTGCCCTTTCAGGTAAACCATTATTATTTATTACTTGGTTGTTAGCTCTCTGACTTAAGACTGCATTCAAGTATGGTATGATTATTTGATCAAATTGCAATAATTACTTTAGGAGGACTTTTTTTCAAAAGTTTAAATTCTATTTTATTTGAAAACTATGTTTCAAATAAAACATGAGAAGTGATCTTGTACCATGTGTTGTAGAATGAGAACGAGAAGCATTTAGAAGAAAGAGGAAGGATCCTCTCAAGGAGAATAAGGGCAGAATTTAGTAAAAAAAGAAGGGAAAATTTTGGAAGGAAAGAAGACAAGGGAGAATTAAAAGAGATGTTGAGAAAGAATTAGAGTGCAAGAGAACAAAGATTTTTATTCAATAATCAATCATTTCTCAACCATACTAGATGCCTTTCCATTTATAGAGACTGAAGTTTTCAAATTGATAAAATAACAAGATCATAAAGTAATCCCTCAAAATATGAATCTCAAGTAAGTTCTTAGAATCAGGTGTTCTAAATCAAATATGGAAAAAAGTAAATAAACCATAATCTCTATGCTTGTGCCTAAAATATGTGTGGATCAGACGAAACACGTCATAATCTCTGCCAAAACTCCCCAGTTTGGAAGAAGTGATCTCTTTAGGTTTCAATAGGGTGCTGCTCTAAAAGATCTGGATTTATCTGCTGTAGTTTTGTCTCAGAAAATCACACCCTATATGTCAAGTTCATAGGCATTAGAGTCTATCTTTCAAATGATGTAATTTGATTAGGGGTGCAACTTGTGCTGTTTTTAACCCAAACCTGACCAACCCAACCCAATGTTGGTAGGTTTAGGATTGGTTAAATAAAAATTCAATGTCTAATTTCTTAAATCCCTTCTCCTTTACCTAGTGCTGTCAAGGTTGTACCTTTCTCTAAAGTGTCCTTGCCTTTTACATACGAATATCATTACTATCTTAAGGTATATCTTTATTGAATTTAGGTACTCCTAGTTTAAGAACTACAATTCTATGCTTTTGAGTATTTGGGAAAGAGTTTTCAAAAATATCATTGAATTTTATTATGATTTGCTTAGTAAATTAGGCATTTTTAAAATTCTTCTTAGAATAAATTTAAGCAAAAATTCTAAATAATTTAAAAGTTCAACCTGAACTCGACTTGAAATTATACTAATGGGGGCTAAGGTTAGGATCAAAATTTAAAAATAATGTTAGGGTTGGGGTAGTTTTAAAAATAGCATTAGGGTTGAATTCAGCCCAACACAGCTAGACCTAATTTGCAACCCTAGATAAGGCCATTACCTCATGCATGGAACTTTTTAAAGGAATGTTTTGGAAAACCATGGGATTAGCTCCCACATTTCAAAGCAATTTTCATCTTATATCATCATGTCGTTTATGGATATGTTGGGTATAGGTGTTAGCAGAAGCAGATATACAACTTTCAAGAAATAGAAGAAGATAAGTGGGGGCATGTATTTTAAAATCATGGACAATTTTAAAAGGGAATTTGCTAGTGGATTGATTATTTGAATTGTTGTATGCAAACTCTGCTATAGGCAATATAGAATCCCAAGTTCCTACCTGTTGTTCCACTAAACATGTAAGCATACAATCTAAACTCTTGTTAATTGCCTTTGTATGATTATCAATTTGAATGCAAAGCTGATGAGAATTTTAGTTTTACCTAAGATCTAGTATAATATTTTCCAAATGTAACTAACAAACTTTACATTCCAGTCAAATACAGTTGATGTGGTTAGACCTTTGAGTTCGACAATTTTTGAAAATAATTTTGCCACTTGTGAGGGTGAGACAATTGTTTAAGGATAAATATGTATTCTTGGAGAAACGTTATCCATTTAGTCTATCTAGCATTGATTTTTGCTGTGAATGCAAATACCTAAATGCTTGAAATTAGAATATAATGCAAATTCTCGAGTTAACAAATAATGTCCTCAGTATCTAAGTAGTTACTCTACAAATTAAAACTCTATCATAAGTTCAATATGTCTATTTTATTTAGTTTCTCATTGAAGTAATTAGATGGCCTTCCTAGCTTAGGACATCACCAATTTTCAACTCTTGACGCATCTCATGCTATTTAAAAAACTTAGGTAAAATTACGAAATTGAAGGATAGATGCTTCGGTGGCTATCTTCTCTTTGGTCTTTTGATTGCTCTAAATGCAGATGCAACCTATTGAAAATCTCCTTCATGCAGTTTGTGATAGGTGCCATGATGGAACCAAATTTTCTACTGAGTCACCTATAAACTAAACCTTATGAAAACTATAATGCAGGTTTTAGGCCATTCTCTTATAGCGTTCACTATGAAGAGTTGAACTTATGCAAAGACCACAAATCCTAGGAAGATCACTTGTGCCGATAAAAAGTAATATTTATTGTGATTTGATGTACAACAAACCTTCTCATTCTAAGGTACGTCTAGAATTTATTTCAAGTGACTTAAACTATAAACTTTCTAATAAAGGGTAGTAATATTTGGATCATTACCCTCATAAAAATACTGGAGGTATTAATTAATTCAAAAGGCATGGTCATCCATTCAAACAACCTGTCTTGAGTTTTGAAAGCATTCTTCTATTTATCATCTATTCTAATGTGGATTTGATGGTGTTTGAGCATTAAAAAAAAGGATGTGGGTACTGTGCGCCCTGCATATGGTGATTTTACCCCCTTATCCTGGGCTAAAAAAGATGGTTCATTTCGGCTGAATCCAATCCTTTCTTCTTTTTTTTTTTTATGCTCAAACAGATGGTAACTGCTTTTGAGATTGATTTTAAAAACCATTGTGATGCAGCCATGAGATCCAACTTGTTATCAAGTCAAGGTGTAAAAAGTTGATTATAATTTTACTGATTGCATGGCTGTCAACACATTCTCCAAGATTCATCTTTCAAGGTGTTAATAATTTTGGTATGGTAAAGGGCACAAACTTCATGTTATTTAGGCAACTTTTCTAAAAATTTCATCAACTTGTTGTTTTAATTCAACTTGTTACTTAAGTATTCATTTTATAGTGTGGTAGATTTACCAATTGAGGTCCTATAATTAGATCAATGACATGTTGAATATCCTTCATAGGTGGAAGTTTGTTAGTAACTTGTACTGCAAGTGTGTTATGACTCCTACAAGATTGAAATTGCTTCTGGGGCCATTTGTTACATTGTTTTCTGTGTTTCTTTATGCTCTAGCTTAGTGACAAGTTAAAATGTTAGCAGTAAGAACTCAATTAAGAAGTCAAGTAACGGCATGAAACGTGTGTGCAAGCAGTATAAGAGATCATCATTATTAGCATGCATGGAGAAATAATCTTTATTTGATTATTGCACACAAAAATGTTTCATCATCTATACAGTTGCTAATTCTTAATCAATGATTCAATTTCGATAGCGCCCTCATGCATTGTTTATAATGCATCAACCTCATCAATTTTTTTAATCTAAATTATATGTGCTTGGGATTGATGCCTGTGGGATTTCTTTGCTCTTGTTAGTTCCAAGCCCCAAGGTGTCTTCGTTCTCACTGGGTTAGCAGTTAGCTTGAAACTTATGTTGCAATTTTTAGCATTTTGAAAGCTTTTAAAGAAAATGTTACCATGTTGATGATCTAATCCGAAATTGATGGATAAAGGATGATAAATACCACTTATTCTTTGGCCAAATATCTTTGCACAGTTGTGTTTCATTCAGTTTAATGTATTTTATATGACCCAGGCAGTCAATATCTAGCCTGTTTTGCTTTTTCGGCAGGTCCCAGCTCCAGGTTTGACTACCAGACTCGTTTATGACTACCAGACTCGTTTAAGTATCTGACTGTGTAATGGCTACCATTTAGTGAACAGAGGTAATGGCTCACCGCCTCTTTTAAGACAGTTGAACGCTGGATCCTCAAGCATTATCAACCTTCTAAACATAACTCCTAGCTTATCTACTCTTATTAGATTTTTCATATGCAAACGCCCATGGGTTGCAAGAAAGATAGCATTAGGAACATTTAAAACGTCAGAACTGGCTTTGCTATGCTTGGGGCTCATTCTGTAGGTTTTTATTTTTATTTTTATTTTTTGATCATTTTCCCTACTTCGTGTGTTACAACCAAAGTGTTTAAACTTCTCATATTTTGATACTGAGTCATGGTTACTTTGTTCCTATCTGAAATTGGGCGCCAACAATATGAAAATTCGAACCGTCCAAATCTACCTTGGAGGGCGCCATGTTCCTCTTTCTAGGAAGAGCTTGGTCCAGTTAATCAACTGGCTGAATCGGTTGCTTATGACTCTTAAATTTTGGGGAAACTTATATTTTGCCTGCATGTGGGTAGCTGGTTTGTGATAAAATCTGGAAGCCTATGAAATTCTGGACGAGGATACGAACCCTCTTGCCCAGATAATTTGTCAGATGGGAAGCACTCGATATGTAGGACGTTGTGTCAACAAATAGTTTTGAATTTTATGTCTGAGCGGCTTAATCTAGTGTTTTAAAACATATACACTTTTGGGAAATGAATTCAGATCCTAAGAATTCAAGTCCCGTCTGCTTTTCTCAACCCCGATCCTTTGGGATTTTGAATAACAAGTTG
>JAYJMB010060281.1:0-26597 GCA_036873735.1 Pouteria campechiana | reverse complement strand
AAAAGATGAAGTATTAGGTGCAAAAGATGAAGTATTAGGAGAATAAAATATGACATTTTGCATTCTCATCACATACACATATCTCTTTCCTCCAAGAGTAATTATATCTGATGGTCTAAAGAGATCAATGTGTAATAATTCTAGAGGTTTCGATGTAGATACTTTGTTTTTAGGATGAAAGGATATTTTGGTCTGTTTTGATACTTGACAAGCTTTACAAATTTGATCCTTATCGAACTTCAGCTTGGATAGACCACTTACAAGATCCTTTTTCCATAGTCTTTTGATGTTTGACATATTGATATGTCCCATTCTTTTATGCCACAACCATGGATTATCCTTAATAGAAATTAGGCTTTTTCCAACAATATCATCTAGTTGAACTAGATAAATATTTTCATACCTCTTTCCACTGAATAATAAACTGCCATCTATATTAAATACATTACATGCGGATGGTTCAAACATAACTTTATAACCTTTGTCACATAATTGGCTAATACTTAGTAAATTGTGCTTTAGTCCTTCTACATATAATACATCTTCTATGCATGCATTGAATAAACCATAAATTTTACCTATTCCTCTGATGAAGCCTTTGTGATTGTTGCTAGATGCAATTGTTCCTACATTTATTAGCTTCAAGTCTTTGAGCAAATTCTTGTTCCCAATCATGTGTCTTAAGCAGATGCTGTCCATGAACCAAGAGTTACCAGATGTAGCTTTCAAACTTTCTTGTATTCAATGCAAATGTTCTTCTTACCTCTTTGGTACCCAAGTATTTGGTACAACTGTGTTAGTGAAATAGTGTGTGCTAAAAGACTGTGCATAATCCTTGGGTTTTCATCTCAATCTCACACCTTTTCCTTGCATCTTCTTGGCATAACAATCATACACTGTGTCCAATTCTATTGTAGAAATAACAAGTGCTTGGGATTCTGCTTAGTGCATTATAATCCATTGGTTTCTTTACCCAAGGATGCCCTATGAACCTTCTAATGTTTGGATAGTTTTCTCTTTTTTTTGCGAGGTTCATACCCTTATACCATCTGACAAACTTTTATGAATTTAAATCATCTGATCGCTCACAACCAAGTCCCTTTTTGCTAGTTTGACCTGTCATTCTCATGAACTTGGTGACTGAATTTTTTGAGTTAGAGAATTTACTCAATATACTATTTAGTATTTCTATCTCCTTTTTCATGTCTCCTACTTCGTTTTGCAGAGATAGATTCCTTTCTCCTGGAATAGCATTAACTTTAACGGTTGATTCAAAGTGTCTCTTCTTTTGAGCAAATTTCTAGCCAAGTGTTTCAAACCCACTGAAGAGAGCGCTATATGATTGCTGTAACTTATCAAGCTTTTCACATTTGATATAAGTACTATTCAAACTTGAAGAGTCAGAACTATAAGAATAATAAGAGTTTACCTCAGCCTCCAACTTTATTGTGCATTGCGCTTTCATGAAGATTTGGTGTTCTGACTCGTTCTCTATATGGGCCATGCAACATATTTTTGCAAGGTTCCTTACTTCATTGCCATCTTTCTTACTTGAACTTGTGCCTAAGGAGTCTTCATCGTTCATGTATATTCCTTTAGGCTTGATTTCTTGATGATCTCTTAAATTATTTCTTTTCTCTTCTTTCATCTCTCTTATTCACGTTTACTTTTTCTTCATTGGGACACTCAAGGGACATGTGTCCGACTCCTCCACATCTCTAGCATGTGTGAAGATCATTCTTTCTTTTAGCCTTCTTCTTTTGTTGTCTAGGCTGTCTTCTTGAGCTGTTGCCTCTGTTGATTCTTGCGAATTTTCTAAAATTTTTGACGAACATGGCCTATCATCCTCAAATTGTGATGTAGGTTCATTGCTTCTCTCCTTGGTTACTTTGAGATTAATAATTTTCTTTTTCTTTGTTGGCTCATCTCTCTTATTTTTTATCAGATCGTGTGACATTAGTGAGTTGATGAGATCATCCACCAAAAGTATGTTTAGGTCCTTTGCTTCCTCTATCGTTGTGATCTTCTAGTTCTAGGATTTTGGTAGTACTTTCAGAATCTTTATTACTATTCAAAAATTGTAATTTCTTTTTTCAAACCTTTCAAAGCATTAGTGATTTTTGAAAAATGAGCATACATTTCTAATATACTCTCCCTTTCTCTCATCCTAAAGTTTTATAGTTCTCCTATCAACATATTCCTCCTAGTCCCTTTAACTTGAGAGGATCCTTCATAAATAGATACTAACTTGTCCCAAATACCTTTTGCAGTAGTGCAAGAGGACACTCTATCAAACTTAGTCGAAGGTAGACCACAGAATAAAGAGTTCATAACCTTTGCATTATTTTGAACTGAGGTGGTCTCCTCTTTTGTCCATACAACTATTCACTAGTAGGAAGGGTGATTCCTATTTCAATAGCCTTTCAAGATTCCATATCATTGCCTATGATAAATTACTTCATCCTTAACTTCCAATAAGCAAGTTAGTTGCATCAAATAGGGGTGTCTGGGTAGACAATTGCCCCTTAATGAATATCTGTGATGGGTTTGCCATTAGATAACTATAAGTGTTTATGTAGCTCATTTTGATATCATTTATTAGTCCTTGTAACATGGCTTAACCCAAGAGGAGAGCGTGAATTGGATACTTAAAAATTTTGTTGAACCCCTTTAGAATTGAATGTCCCTCTAGCAAATAATCCAATTAAATAATCAATGCATAAATATATAAGACACAAGGATTTTTATAGTGATTTGAGTCAACAATCTACTCCACTCTTCTAAGAACACTCTCGTCTTAGTGTCATGGGTTTCACTATCTCATATAATAGAATACAACAATGCACCCTACACTCTTCTAGATTCTAGCTCTAGGGGGCATTACCATAATGCTCCCAACATTCTTCTGGATTTTAGCTCAGGTGTAACACCTGAGGTGTTAAATTTTAGTAATTATGTGTTGATTAATGATAACATTCAGTTTGAATTAAAATTATACATGTATAAGTATGTTTGTGTAAATTACAAGTGGATGTAATTAAAATTTTGATTTGATTTCTAAATAATTGTGGGTGTAAATTTGTGATATATATACCATTGGGAAAATAATGGTAAATAGAGAAGAAAAAGAAAATGTATGAAAAATTTTAAAAATAGGCTAAAAAGGGAGTAGTGGTGTTGGCGCTGCAACATCAGATGGCGAGGCTGTGACACCGACACAAGGCGATAGTAGAGGCAGAGGCCACGAGTTCTGCTTCGCAGCTCCAGTCAGCGATAAAAGTCAGAAAACTAACTTTTTGATGCTTTTTTTTCATCTAGTTTTCTCTAAGCCATCCTGTTCTTTTACCCCAACCCCATTATACATGATTTCTAGCCATTTTAGCTAGAAAATCATCTTGCCTAGTTAGAAAAACTTCTGATCTTTCATTTAAACTCAATTTTTCACCCATTTAAATCATGAAAAATGAAAGAAAATGGAAGAAAGAGCAGATTTCCCCAAAATAGAAGGTGCAACATGGAGCTAGGAGCATGGTCTTTCGATTGGGCAGGATGGCTACGCTTGAAAGTGGAGGTAAGTTCGATTTCCCAACAGAATCTCAAATTTTTGATTTTAGGATTTTGGAAAAAAAATGGATTTTGGGGTTTAAATTGATGTATATGCTTATAAATTCATGGGGGAATAGTTTAATATAGTGATTATTATAATTTAGCATGAGAAATTGTAAATTTTGCTAAATTAGGGTTTTATAAATAGTAAGATTTGGGCGTTTCCTAATTTTTGTGAAATTAATCATAGGGTAAATGATTAGTGACATAACTATCATGTTTTAGATCTGATATGGAGTGATTTGGGCTATACCCTAGCTAGGGGTTACTAAGAATTTCTGTGAATGGCCTATGTAACCCATGAATTCAATTGCTTAAAAGCTTAATTGAGTTGTTTATATGTTGTTTGGATGTTAATCATGTAAGATAGCAAATAAATATGTCAAACAATGAGAGTTTTGGTGCTAATTATGAAGAAACCCTAGTTTAAATAGTGTTTATCATATGTTTGATGAATATTGCATCAGATTGGCTATGAAAGAAGTATTAATATGATGTTATGTATGATATACACGATTATGAATGACATTGTGGCTCTGTGCAGAATTATTTGAGAAGGATAAAAAGGTAGAGAGCTTCAGGATTGTGATTAGAGATAAAAGCCTAAGGTTAGTAGGCGGCCCCCTTTGTGATTTGAATGTATGGATGAGGATAGTGGTTATCCCATGTTTGTTTCGAGCATGTGTGCTTTGGATGAGGGATTGTGGATATCCCATGTTGGTGTAAGATTAATGTGTATTTGTTTATGATTAATGAATGTTAAGGATTTGGAATATCCCATAGTTGAATTGGTCTAAGATGTAGACATGTGAGTGTTTGGAATAGAAAGTATTCAAGGTGATTGTAGGGATAGAGAGTATCCCATGTCTTTAAGTTATTCTTATGTTTAAATGTCTAAATAAAAAGGGATTGAGAATATCCTAGTATTGTATATGAATGAGCATGTGTATGCCTATTTCATGTATAAATAAGGTTATGCATGTTAGATTGATAGGGATAGTAAGTATCCCAACTTGAGTATGCTTTTGTGATAATATGACTGATGGGATTGATAGGAAATGGTGTATATTCCTTGATTATATTTAAAGTGATATTTGTGTGGATAAATGGGGATAGAATTTATCCCATAAGTCTTATTTTAGTTATATCATTTACAAATGCATATCTTGGTGGAATAAGAAGCATTCCATAAGTTATTTGTAGTGCCCAAATGGCATAGTATGAGATTATGTTGGTATGACATAGTATTGATCTATGTGATGAGCTAGAGTGGTTTAGGGGTGATGTGATGCTATGATTGGATGGCATCGTTATAATTATGGTGTCTGCATGACATCTAGTTTGGTATGATGAGCCCAGAGTGACTAATATGTAATGTGATGTGAGCTGCTTGGAAAGCACCTATATGATATAAGAGTATACGCCTTAAGGGCGTAGAGCATTGTAGTGAATTGAGGAGGATTGGTGCCTCTTGGATATATATATATATATTCATGTTGTGATAGTGTGTATTCATGTTCTAGATGAGAACATATGATAGTTGGTTTATTATTATTTTATATTTTTGACTACTTACTGAGTTGCCCAAATTCACGCCTTCTTATATTAAATTTTTAGCTAAAAGGCCAGGTGAAGACTCCTAATTATGGATTGGGAGTGGTGAGCAAAAGTAGAAGACTTTTGATGCTATGATAGCATGTGGGGATTAGAATCCCATGATATTCTTGTATGATATTTTAATTTTATTAAATTGTAAAGTTTATGATGTATTGCATAATTGTAGTTTAAAAGATTCAAATGATGTATGATATGTCATAGTAAATCATTTAAGTATGATATTGAGAATGAATTTGTAGTAATTCAGGGTAATGCATTGCCATCATGAAACGGTTTCGATCTTGAGCAGAGCTGTGAGTATGGGTCTGAGTGTTTAGATATAATTATTGTCTTATAATTATGGAAATGTATATTTTATTTAAGTTCATACATGTATATCAGGTTCAAACGTCCATAAAACAGGGTAGACTCTGCCAGATTTTAGGCAAGATATTTCCATTAGAATTAAGAAAATACTGAGGTTATGAAAAGATTTCCCTTAAGAAGAAGAAGAATGGTAGTGTTCCACATCTGCCCAAGTGTGGCATGGTCAAAATGCATAGCATGGGGGTGCAGGGCATTACAAAGGGGGCGTAAATGCAGTAACCCCAACACTCTTCTAGATTCCAGCTCTAGGGGTATAAACAACTCGATACGCTTAGATAGTCACAACTCTTCTTGAGTATGATCTCAACTCTCAGCTCAAGGTAGATATAGTAATGAATATAGAAATTTAAAGCGCTTGTACAAATACTTCATAGAAAGCATAGGGGAAGAGATTTGAAGATTGAATGCAAAGATAAATGCTCTTCCTGAATGGTAGTTGGAAGCCTTCAATGGATGTTGAGGAAAGTGTCAATGCAAGGCTCAAGTCTCTTGAATGTGGAATATTTTAGCTTAGTGATTGTTCTTAGGAAAGAGAAATTAATTGCTTGCTTGTTGGGTTCTTCTTCTTCTTTGCCTCACCATTATTTCATTTATAACATTCTTGAATTCCAGCCATTGGTGGTAGATGACCTCCATTAATGGTAGAAGACCATTCTGATGAGCTCCATTTGAATTCTCTATCTTCCATTAAATTCACGTCAGCTAGAATGCCTATAGCACAGACCTTGGAGAAGATGAATTCTAGCTTCAAGGAAGATTTAGATGATGAGGAGTTGCTGCACATCTGACATTTCCATCAATATAGAAAGAAACATATTAATGTCAGACAAAGTCAAACGATTCAATTCGTCTGGGGCTTCAATGCATTCTTTCGTAACTAATCTAAGATGAATCATTCTTCCAGTTGTCCATCGGACAAAGTCTCTTCATCTTCTAATTTTTTTGAGGTTAGTATCGAACAAATCTGGTTAGTGTGGATGAATCGTCTTTCTAGTAATTTGTTAGACAAAGTTTCTTCGTCTTCTAATTTGTCCAAGGTAAGTATTGGACAAATCAAGTTAGCACGAATGAATCATCTTTCCATATGCTTAGACAAAGTATGTTGTTCATCTTTAGCTCTCCCTAGTTAGACAAACTCCTTGTTCCTTATTTGTCCAAGACAAACTACAGATGACAGACGAATGTTCAGCTTTGTTTGAGATGATTGTAAAATGCTTGTCGGATGAATCTTGGACAAACAAATGGCTTGTCTCTTCAACTTTGTCTTAACCTCTGCATCTGTCTAAGTTTCGTTCAACTTTGTCTTTAGCTTTGCATTTGTTCGAGCTATCTATCTATTTGGTCAGACAGATTGATGCCTTGGAATATATTCTGATTCTTCTATTTTTCTTTTAAATTTATGTGCACTCTTTTGTCCACAAGATCTTATCTTTCTGTAACCTATTTCTGTCTGCTAAGCTTTTGTCGAATATTCATTAGTACTAAACTTAATCAAGTTTTGTTTATCATCAAAACCATTCATTCACACTAATAATAGGCACTAACTAATTCATGCTTTCTCAATAAGGTTTTCTAGAACCTTCACTGCTTATAATATATATCTTATATTCAATGTAATCAACATTTAATCAATCATAAAAATAGACAACTAAGTCCTTAATTCCATAACTTAATTGTTTAAACATTTTGTACACAAAGGTCCTTTATAGCTTTTAGTTATGTTAGGATAAAAATTAGATCTCTCACCCTTAAACAAGTCCCAAACCACTATAATTGATAAATCATTTTCCCCCATGACAAATACACATTCACCATGCAATTGTTCCCAAATTGCACTTTTCATGAAACCCTATGCTAAATTATTCCAAAGCATTACAATTAACCAATTAACCATTTTCCCCATAAATGGAATGGAGAAAAATATGAAACTGAACAGGAAATAAAAATGATCCACTCTCAGTTCTTCTCTATTGGCACCACAATGTCGAATTTGGGTGTTGTGGCACTAAAATTTCAGGTCGTCGCCTCAAGTGCCATCTCAATTCGTGCCGCGGTGCCCATGCCACTGGCCCCTCCTTTTCCACCTTGTTCGCCCTATTACGTCTCTCCTTTGGCTTCTTTCTCCTCATGCCTTTTTACCATGATTTTTCCCACTTAATATTGACATATAAAATATAAAAATTATACCTCAAATAATTACTGATCAAATCATATAACCATTAACATACAATTTTAATTGGCACACTTTCTTTTAACTCATCACACATACTTGAATCATTTCAATTCAATATAAATTTCTCCACCTTAATTCATCATTACAATTAAACTAGAGACAACCACATAATTATCTAAAATTTATAACCCTTGGTGTTATAAATAGCTATACAACCCAAATTTAGGGGGATCACATCCTAAAGAACTCAAAAAAGTTTGGGGGTGTGATAGTAACACATTCCATAAAAGGAAAAAGAAGAATAAAATGAAAGTAAAGATAGTAAACCATCATGTGCATGCCTGTTATAGTCTCTTAATTTGTGATTCCTTATTCCTTTTCTTTGTTAGCTAAACTTAAGGCCCTATTACAAACTCAACAAGACCTATTGATTCTCAATGACATGTTGACTAAGATGAGTGAAAAATAATGAAAGAAATGAGCATTTAAGGTTCTTAGCTAAATATGTTTTACCTCATGGCCTAGATTTATCTGAGTATGAAGTGACTTGCATGGGAATGACTATAATTCTTTGCACATACACTAGCAATCAAGTGTAGACAGGATGATATTCAAGTTGAAATTCGAGAAATACATGACATTTTGATGTTTTCTTCTGAGCTAGGGTAACTCTTTTGAGGTCTCTGAAGGATGAACTGGATCAATTTTACTTTTGTGTTTTTCTTGAAAGGTTGTTCTTTTTGTTTTTGCTTTACTTGAGGACTAGCAAATTAATAAGTTTGGGGGTATTTGTGAAATTCATGAGGATTTATTTGTGTTTTGTAGGACATTAGAATGTGGAGAAAATGGAGCAAAAAAAAAAGAAAAAAAGGAATGAAAGTGGAAAAGAAGTTAGATGGCTAAAGAAGAATCAAGTGGATCCAGCAAGGTGCAGAACCAGTATTTTTGCTTGGTGCCTCGGTGCCAGATTGCAGTGTCACGGTGCTAATTGAATTGATGTAGGATGTGTATAGTGGATAGGGATTTTGGCATCACGGCACCAATGTATTACACCAGGAGAGCTATTTTTGGCAGTTTACACCTGTGTTATGCATGAACCAATTGGAATTACATAGGGATATGAAAATTAACCCTAATTTGTGGTTATTTAAGGAGGAAAAATGTAGGAGAGAGGACTTTTGGGGCATGGAGATTCAAGAGCTAGGAATTTTTGGCGCAATTTAGAGGAAGATCAAGAGATTTTCAGAGTTTTTATTATTCATCTTTTATTTTGATGATGATGTTTAGATTACTTGAGATTATTTTTGTTATAATTATCAGTAACTAAAATCCTCTTTCTAGAGGAGAGATGGATCTTATATGGATATCATGGGATGATTAATTAGTTATATTATTGAAAGTTTTATTATTTTATTTATGATGCTTTGCTCGTAATGCTTTCAATTTACAAGACATCTATTGAATGATTTATATTTGGGATTTGACACTCAGGAGAGGTAATCGTAAATAGGATCTAGGCATTATAACATGAAATTTTAGATGACTCGGGAGAGCTTCTAGGTTTTGTGAAATCATTTAAAGAAAATCACAGATCTTAAGGCGTTCTTAATCTTTCAATTTTTATAGGGATATCAAAATTGGAATAGTAGGAATAAATACACTTAGGAAAGGGAGTTGAGTGAATTAGGATTCTTAATTTATAAACTAAGAGAATGAAAAATATCAATCAGTTGAAAATACCATGATTGAAATATAAGTGAAATTGATTCTCTAGAGTTTTCCTATCTTGATTTCTTCTCATCAAAGCCTGTTACTTTTGTTCATTGTTCAATTTCTTAGTTTTTAATGTTTTAGATAAAGTTAGAATTATTTTTAGCGATAACTAGTGAGTAATTGAAATCTACATTCCTAGTAGATATATCAACCTTCTCATCATTATACTATAAAACTTGGCACCGTACACTGGCAGTTAATTTGTAGCGAATAAATATACATAAATGATGATGATTAATCTTATACAAGCTCCACTGAAAGAAAGGAGCAAGAGATTGGCAATGTTGCCAGGATCTGCTGTATGGCACAAATAGAGAGTGATGTCTTAAATCACACAGAATGGAAAATCAAGTAGAAACGAAAACTAGTATGTACAAAATTAAGGTAAACTCCTATTATTTTTATACTTTGTTAAGAATAACCCCTTTAATTAGCTAAATCTTGATATTGAAAGAACAATAATAGAAAAATTTTGAGATGAACAAACAAATGAGTGAAAAACTTGAGTACAAACAAATCTATTTCTAAGTGTTGCAGAAGTAAAATAAAAAACTTAAAGAAGAACACCAAGAAAATGAATTTAACATGATATAAGATCTAAGAACTTAATTTATCAACTTATACATATCATAAAACAAGAAAGGAAGAAAATAAGTAAATGCAAAGAAAAACTAAGTTTTGTTGAGTTTAACCCTCTTTAATTAGCTTGATTTTGATGATGAATATGAATTAGTAGTTAAGTTTTGGTGATAAGCAAAGATTTGAGTGAAAAGTTAAGGTAATAAAAATTTACATTCCTAAGTGATGCAAAAATAATGAATAATTCAAGTAAATAACACCTAGGAAGTAACTTTAGAGTGATGGACATCGTAAACAAGGTTATATCAAGCTAAAGCCCATCATACTTAAAACTTTAGAGGTAGAAAAACTTGAAAATGCTCAAAGAATAATAACTCTAAACTTAAGAAGGGATTTTAAATGCATTAGAATACTTTTGAAATCAAGAAAAATAAGTTCAGAAGATGTAGAAGCCATTAGAAGGTCTGAAAGTTAAGTCTGAAAGCATAAAAGTTATGTCTGAAAGCTTCATAACAAGTTTAGAGGATGAATTCCATGCTTTAGAGGTCAAAAGGATTAACTAGAACTTTGTTTATAAGAAAGAAAGCATTTTAGAGGATGCTTCAGATGGTAAAGACAAGCTTCATAGTCCAAAATATAGCTATTGGAATGGTCAGTCACTAGAAGGAACTTTCAAGATTAAAAGATGAACTTTCAGATGGTCTGAAGTGCATCACTAGAACAAAGTTCAAACCAAGCCAAAGTTCAGAATGTCTGAAAGAGAGCTTCAGAAGCTCTGAAAATTAATGTGACAATAGTAACTGACAAAGAACTCGACCTTTATAGGGTTTAAAGTAGATTGTTTTGAGTGTAAAAAATGCAATCTAAAATGGTCAAAAAATTGCCAAAAATAATCATTAACTACTAAAGGCTCTTCCAAGAGTATAAAAAGAGGATTCAAATCTCTGAAAGAGTTAGTTGAGTGAATTAAATGAGAATTTACAAAGACTTCAAGTTTTCTTCCAAGCTTCTAACTCCAACAATGCTAAAGTCTGATATTGCATTCAAAGAATCATCTTCAATAATATTTAAGGAGTTTAAAATGTTGGTGCTTAAATGTTATATCATTTATTAATCTACTTTAAATTCTATACAACTTGCCTAAGTAAGAGACAATTACTTTGTATAATCTATTACTATTATATCTTTCTGCAAGCAAGGGGCTTGTAGTGTGTTAGTGTTTACTACAGTAAATAGGGAAGACTTGCTGGGTCTGTAAGAGTTGGTTGGTGAGCTCAAAAAAAGAAAAAAAAGCAACGTGTATTTTGATCAGTTGTTGATTAAGTGTTAGTGGAATCTTAGTGCAATAGGAATGACTGATTCAGAGAAGTAGAGTAGGGACCTTGCTTGGGCTGAACCACTATAAAAATCTATGATCAAGTGTGTTATGTGATTCCCTTTAATTTATTTTTGCACTATTATCTTTAATTTGGCCAAAGTTTTTAAAGCTCAATTTACTCCCTCTTGAGGTACCATAAGGGACCAATAATTGGTATCAGAGTAGGCTTTACTTATTATTTTTAAAGACCAAGCTATAACCTACGTAGTGATCCCATAATGACTAGTTATTTCTACAACACATCAACAGAGGGACAATTCTCATTTAGACCCCTTTTCTTTGATGGATCAAGTTATGGGTACTATAAAATAAGGATGCAAAATTTTATGATTGCCACAAATTACTTATTGTGGCTCACAATTAAAAGTGGAAAGGTTATCCTCAATACAAAAGATAAATATACTACAGAGTACATCCAACTAGTAGAATATGATGCTAAGAGTTTAAAAACATTTCCTCATGTGATTCAGCAAAAGAAATATGGTACAAATTGCAAGTAGCACATGAAGGAACCAATCAGGTCAAGGAGTCCCAAATCAACATTCTTGTACAGGACTATGTGTCCTTCACTATGAAGGATTTAGAAACTATCTATGACATGTTTGGCAAGTTTCTAAAGATAACAAATGGTTTGAAAAATCTTGGAGAAAAATATGAAAAGCCCAAACTTGTCAAGAAGATTTTGAGATCTCTACACAGGCATTGGATGCCTAAAGTCACTGCTATTCAGGAAGCTAAAGACCTAGAAAAAATGACAGGAGAAGAACTCATGGGATCTCTAATGACCCATAAGGTGTTGATGAAATAAAGAGCTCTAGAGGATACAAAAGGAAAGAGAACTACAGCTCTGAGAACAGAGTCTAAAGATGAAGATTCACATGGAGAAACCTTCATCAGTGGTGAAGAGGATGAAGACTTGGCAATGATCACTAGAAGATTCAAGATAATGTTGAGAAAGAAAAAATCTAGAAGCAACTTCAAGAATTTCAGAAGTAAGGATAAAAAGTAGGATGTCCCAATTTGTTATACTTGTAGCAAGCTAGGATACATGAGGTTTGATTGTCCAGAGCCTGACAAGAAGCAAGGAGATTAACAAAAGAAAAAGTATAATTTTTACTTTTTGACAAGAAGAACAACAGCTTCAATAATCAAAACAAAAGTAGCAAAAGATCTGAGAAGAAAAGGAAAGTAATGGCTACTTGGGCAAGAAAGCTCGAGTGAAGTGGAGGAAGAACATGAAGTACAAATTAGCATACTCTCACCAGATAATGATTAAAGTTCAAGGACAAAGAGAAAATTGATAACATAATGCACTTAGACTAGTATTTTTATAGTGGTTTGGTCCTTCACTTGGGTTCCTACTCCACTTCTCTGAGTTATCCTTTTTTGCTAAACTCAGGTTCCACTAACACCTTCTTTGATTAGTAACCTTTTGATCAAATAAATACACCTATTGGTTTCTAAGCTCACCAACTAACTTATACAAATGTCAAGCAAGTATCCTACTTGCTTTTACTATACAAAGGCAAGTCCTTGACTTGCAGAAATATATAGAAATAAATGTGTACAAATATTAATGCCTCTAGTAGACTAATTTTGTATGAAGTTCAAAAGCAATAAACACAGTACATATAATAATAAAGCAATAAGATTCAATCTCCAGAAGTGGTTGAATGGAAGACTTTGAACGCTTCTTTTAAAGAACTACAGTGGAGTTGAAATTATGGAAGAAAAGCCTTAAAGCCATAGTAAATGCTCTCTCTTATTTTTCAGTATGATCTCCCTTGATTTCTTTGTTCTTACTTAACTCCTTTTATATTGAAACCTCTAACTTTCTCTACTGTGGTAGGTGAGAAAAAATTAAGCAGGAAAATGTTCAAATTTAAGACTATTGTACTTTCAGCAAGGTTTCAAAGTCTTGAATCAACATTAAATCCTTTGAGCTTCCAAGTAAAATGAAGATTCCTACATAATTCATGCAAGTTACCATCTCTTCAGATGCACTGAATATATGTTTTGAAGGCTCCAAAGTGTAGCGACAGTAGCAACTTACGTTAGGGGCATGGAGACTGACTCCAAAGGAGTTTTTTATCTCCAAAGTGATTATTCTGTGACTCCGAAGGAACTAACTCTGAACTCTAAAGTACTTTACTTGACTTTGAAGTACTTTTCCTATGACTTCGATGAGTTGTGTTCTCTAAAGAGTGTTCTATTAACTCTGAAGGCTCTCATCGTTGTCTTCAAAATGCCTTATCGACTCTGAAGTACTTGAATTAACCCCAATGCTTGTGACTTTATGACTCCAAAGTGTTTTAACTATCTCTGAAGATTTTGAGCTCGTGACTTTGAAGCAACTTGATTGACTCCGAAGTGATTTAGTAACTCAAAAATGATTTTTCTCTGTCTTCGAAGTGCTTCAGTGGCTTCGAGGCATTTTTGCTAAATCCGAAGCTTATGACTTCAGACCCCGAAAGGATTTTACTTTATCTCCGAAGTTCTCCGGTGGCTCCGAAACACCTTTGCTGACTCCGAAGCTTGTGACTTTGAAACTCCGAAGGATTTTCCCTTTGTCTCCAAAGTGTTTGAGAAACTCCAAAGAGATGAAGTTTTAAATCCAAAGTCAACTCCTAAGCTTCCTTGATAACTCTTAATCTTTTGCTTTCTTCTTTTAAGTATGTTTGTAATATATATACTTAATTTTCTTGAGCATTTACTTGGTTTCTTCTTTTAGGCTTCATGAAATTTTATTCTCATTGATTAAATTGAAAATATTTCTGCATATACTTGAGAATAAATTGCTAGTAACTTAATGTTTCACTCATGTCTTTGCTCATCATCAAAACATGATTGTTTAAGAATATTCATCATCAAAATGAAGCTATTTAGAACTATATGTTCAACATTCTCCCCCTTTTTTATGATGACAAAACATTAAGTGATGCACCTTTCAAAACTTATTTAACAAAGAATTTAAGGGCATGAGTTTTAATGAAATTCTATAAATTCAGTGCAACTCCCCCTGAATGGGTGCGCTATATTTTATATAAAATTCCATATATTTTAGTACATTTTCTCCCCCTTTTTTTCATAATTAAAAAGGTGAAAAGAAACAAAAATGAATATGACCAATACAAAACATAACTTGTTATGATCAAACTTTCATATATACAGGATTCCTCACAGAAAGTACATTTTGCAAAAGAATACATAAAAAAATGTACATGAGATAGATAGCAAAAAGAGAATATAGAGGTTTGGGGTTTCTCTTATAGGTTTTAGAAAAGGGTTCAGGTTTAGGTTGAGAGGTTGATTGTTTAGGATAAGACTTGGGTCTTTTTGGTGGAGGTAGAATGAAAAATGAATCCTTTGGGATTGCAGATGGGTGTTCATGAGTATAAGCTAATAGTCCACAGTCAGAGATAGATTAAATCAATGCACTCAATAAATTATGGATCTAGCAACTCAGGAAAAAGTACATGAGTCCCTTTTAAGAGGGCTTCTATGTTGGCATTCATTCTGGTAGTGTACTCTTGATGGTACATGGCGATGTGAGAAAGATGAGCCTTTTTATGTTCCTTTGGAGGTGAAATTTTTGGCTTCTTGGGTTTAGAAAAAGATGGCTAGGATGAAGGTGTAGAAGATGATGGTTTGAGTATTGGTTTTGGTTTTGGAACTGCAGAAGGTTTTCTTATTTTAGCTTCGATAGAAGGGGGTGGTGAGGTTTTGGTTTTGGTAAAGGAGCTAGCTTGGGATAGTTAACCCAGATTTTATGAAGAAGGGAGTGATCAACAAGCAATGAATAAGGGGGTGAAAGATTATCAACAATAGCTTACAAATTTGCTTTAGAATAGAATAGAAGTTCTTCCTTAATTATGAAGATGTTTTTGAATTATCCTAAGAGAGATAGGAAAATTGGTCTAGGGGGCTTGATGCTGGAAGCATTTGAAGAAGGTTTTTTAGTGTATGCATCTTGAAAAGATGCTAATTGAGGAATTTTGATTTCATGGCCCATGGATGTGAGAGGAGGATCAGGGATCAGTAAGATTCTGGAAAGAGTATTCTGATCTGTGATTTGTGAAAATGGAAGTAAAGAAGGATGAAGGACAAGATAGTGGGATAGAAACATTCTGGCAATTTTAGAATTGATTCTTGATTAAGTAGTGAATTCAGAATATGTGAATTTGATTGAATGATAGGTATGGATAAGAATGCCAAGATTATCATAAACTAGTTATGGAGGAGATTAAGGAGGAGTTTGTGAAGGAGTGGGAGGTCTTCTCCATTCTGGATGAATTGAAGGTGAATTCCATTTTGGAGGATTTTTTCAATTTATTTAGGAATGAGTTCACCTAACAAAAAGAGATCCTTTAAGTCTAGTCAAAATATTTTATAAGAGAATGAAATATAGGAAGTGTAACTTTAGTAGGGTACTTCCCATACTTAACAATAACTCTATGAGGATTGGAAACGTAATCCTCAGGCAAGTTGAAAAAGACTTTAGTTGTTGAAACTGATGGAGGTTGTGTTTGAGGATAGGGAGAGGAAATTTTAGTAGGTTCACTCTTAAGATGAGTAACCTTTGGAATTGCAGGAGATGATGGATGAGGAGAGTGTTTGGGGAAAGACATCACTATTATGGGAGGGTTGGTTTGAAATGGAGAGAAATGGGTTGGAGTTGGAGAGAAATGAGGATGATAAGCATGATCTCTGAATGACTCTTCTAATGATTGTAGAGAGTCTAGTTTTTTATCAATCTTATTAGCTCTTAAGATCATGGATGACATGGCATAGTTGAGTCTTTGATCCATTCTGTTCATTTGAAGAGCTAAAGTTGACAACAAGTTTTCAATGTTTTCAAGTCTGTTTTCTAGTTAGTGTGGAATGAGTTGAGTAGTGGGGATTGATGAAGTGGTTGGTATGGATGGTTGATGAGTGGGTCTTATGGGTGATGGAGATTTGATAGGAGTGAAAGATGGGATGGTTGCTATTGTAGCTGTTTCATTTTCTATTCTTAAAATTTCTTCTGACTCCTATATTCTGACAAATCTTTCTTCTTCTCTTAGAGTCACTATTCTTTCTTGTTCCAAATTCTCTTCTCTTATTGTTCTTTCTTCTTCTTCTCCTTCTTACTTTGGTCTAGATCTCTTCAATTGAATTGCTCTTCATAGCTTGTCATTGATCCATCCTTGAGAAGTCTTCTTGAAACCTATTCTCTTCAGGGTCTTTTCATCAATTGTGTCTGAGTCTCTTGGAGGTTCTTTATATTCCTCAGACAAGCCGCCTCTTACTTCCTTTATCAGCTTAGTTAGAGCCATTTCATAATGGAGAGGGCATGTTTTTCTTTTTGGTGCTCTTGATTGAATAAATGTGATCTGACATTAGTTTTGCTAGATCAACTCTCTTTCTATTCTTGAGAGCCCATAGTATTCTTCCATCCTTTTTCTGATACATCTCTTGTAGCTCCTTTTCTTAGGTACACATTTTTTATTACAATCATGTAAGCTAATTTGAGAATTAAACTTAGATTGCTGGAGTGTAGATAATTCTCTCTTATCTATTTCTGCTCCTGCCAAATCTGAAAGCAGTCTCTGTCCCTCAGGCCATTCTAGTTTAGCTTCTACCAAAGGAAGATTAAAACATCTTCTTAAACTTTCTATGGACATATTAATTTCCACTTCTCCTATCTATGACCTTTTTGTTCTAAGATTAAGGTTGCAGATTAGGGCTCTTACTAGTCTTGGATAAAATTGATCAATGTAGCTTACATATTCCATCCATGCTTAATATTTGAACCATTCACATACATCTAATTTCATGCCACTGTCTCCAAAAACATCAAAGTTGAAAACCCTTCCTTTTGATGATCTTTCTATCATGATATTTTTCCAAATATCTAGAGTAATCAGACTCACTATTGAGAAATGTTAAGTGTATTGGTTTTATGTCTGACTCTCTTGGTTACTCTATGTTTTGGATATTCTTCTCTTTCCTTCCTTTTTTTCCAATTGCTGAGTTGGTGGTTCTCTTTGTTCTCACCATTGCAGCAGAAGAGGATTAGGTTTTGGATGTTATGAGTGTTTCTAGACCGAGATGGAAAAAATTGATGTAGAAGATGCGATGGAAGGATTGGTTGAACTGAGGAGTTTGAATCAAGTAGGAAGATAGAGGGTTTTCTTTGAAAGAGAGTTTTTGGATGTTTGAAGAAATAGGGTTTTAGGTTTTTGGAGGACTTAGGATAGTTAAATAGAGCTCAGGGTTTTAGGTTTTCGGAGGACTTAGGATAGTTAAATAGAGCTTAGGGTTTAGGTTTCTCCAAAAAGTGTTTTTGGAGGATCTAAAATGAATATGTACAATCTTCAAAGGCAACATATCTATTTTGCTTTGGTGACTCCAAAGCTTTACTTTAGAGGTAATGTAGCCCATCGAAGGCTACAAAATGATATGATATGGGTTTCAAAGGTACTGACGTTTTATTTCGGAGGCATGGTTGATCTTTGGATGTGTTTTAGTCTATCATCAGAGGGTCCGAAAGATGTTTTTGAGGCTTCAAAATGTTGTGAATATTAAATTTTGTTCCTTTTGTGCATTTTTTATAGGAATTATTAGCAAGGAGCATATTTTTCATCATATAAATATTTTATTAATTTCAAGTTAAGCATTTAAATCTAAAACACCAAAATCTCTTCTTAATTTACTAAATCTATCTTTTGGTAGGGGTTTAGTAAAAATGTCTACTAATTGATTTTCAGTAGGCACAAATTCTAAACATATGTTACGATTTTGAACATGATCTCTGATAAAGTGGTGCCTAATTTCCATATGTTTTGTTCTGGAATGTAAAGCTAGATTCTTGGTCAGACTTATAACACTAGTGTTGTTATATCTTATAGGGGTATTAACAAAGTTAAGACCAAAATTATTTAATTGCTGTTTTATCCAAAGGATTTGAGCATAGCAACTGTCAGTTGCTACATATTCTGCTTTAGCAGTTGATAATGCCACAGATGTCTGCTTCTTGGAAAACCATGATATGATCATGCTTCATAGAAACTAACAAGATCTTGAGGTACTCTTTCTGTCTACTTTATATCCAACAAACTCTGCATCTGAGTATCCTACCAAATTAAAATTAAAACCTTTTGGATATCACAAACCGAGGCTTGGTGTGTCTAATAGGTATCTAAAGATTCTCTTTACAACAATTAGGTGAGACTCTTTGGGATTTGACTAAAATCTAGCACACATATAGACACTAAACGTTATGTCTAGTCTACTTGCAGTCAAATATAATAATGATCTTATCATGCTTCTATAGAGTTTGTTACATACTGATTTACCTCTTTCATCTTTGTTTATCGTTATTGAAGTGCTCATTGGTGTTCCATATCTTTTACCATCTTCAATGTTGAATTTCTTTAGAAGTTCCTTTATATATTTGACTTAGTGAATGAAGATTCCTTGTTTCTCTTATTTGATTTGTAGTCTCAAGAAGAAGTTGAGTTCACCCATTAAGCTCATTTCAAATTCTCCCTGCATAGTCTTGGAAAAATCTTGGCAAAGATTCTCATTAGTTGCACCAAATACTATATCGCCAACATAAATTTGAACTATAAGTATATCTTTCTTTGCATGCCTAATGAAGAGAGCGGTATCCACTTTACCCCTTGAAAAACCTTTTTCAATAAAAAATTTGCTTAGCCTCTCATACCAAGTTCTAGGAGCTTGTTTCAAACCATAGACAGATTTCTTGAGTTTGAATACATGATTTGTACGATGAGGATCTTCAAACCTAGGGGGTTATTCCAGATATACCTCTTCATTAATGAAACTATTCAAGAATGCACTCTTTACATTTATTTGATATAGTTTGAAATCCATATATGAAGCAAATGCAAGAAGCATTCTAATAACTTCAATCCTTGCAATAAGGGGCATATGATTCTTCAAAGTCAATACCTTCTTCTTGAAAATATCCCTTTGCAACTAATCTTGCCTTATTTCTCACCACAATTCCTGATTCATCTAGTTTGTTTCTAAAGACCCATTTTGTTCCTATAATAGATTGATGGTTTGGTCTTAGAATAATAATCCACACATCATTTCTTTTAAATTGATCCAATTCTTCTTGCATAGCTAAAATCTAATTTTCATCTTTTAATGCTTGGTCTATGCAAGTTGGTTCTAATTTAGAAATAAAAACAAAATTCCTACATATTTGGTGATAGGATGATCTAGTTCTAACCTTATTGAATACAACACCAATTATCTAGTTTTCGAGATGAGAATACATAAATCTCCAATCTTTATCCATTGTTGTCTCTGATAGTAGAGGTTCTACTTGTTTATCTCATAATCTCAGTTTCTCCATGCTTGTTGGAAGATTATCTGTCTCATCATCAAAATTGCTATTTCTCTTCATGGAGTTAGTATGTGCATCAAATTTGACATGGATGGATTCCTCTACTATCTTAAATCTCAGGTTATACATTTCAAATGCCTTACTAATAATGGAATAACCTAGAAATATTCCTTGATTAGATCTGCTATTAAATTATCTAAGGTTTTCTTTGCCATTTTTAAGAATAAAATAATTACAACTGAAGGTATGAAAATAAGATATATTTGGTTTCTTGTCATAGTATAATTCAAATGGAGTTTTGTTGAGTATGGATCTAGCAAAGATTTCGTTAATAGTATAGAATGCAGTGTTCATTGCTTCAACCCAAAAATATTATGGGAGACTGTATTCAATCAACATTGTCCTTGCCATCTCTTGCAAGGATCAGTTCTACCTTTCTGCTACTTCATTTTGTAAGGGTGTTCTTAGTGCAAAGAAAGTTTGAAGAATTCCATTATTTTTACAAAAATTAGTGAATCTATGATTTTCAAATTCTCCACCATGATCACTCCTTATGGCAACAATGTGAGAACTTTCTTCATTCTGTACACATTTGGTAAATACTTCAAAGAATAAAAAAGCTTCATCTTTGGATGCTAAAAATATTACCCAGGTAAATCTACTATAGTTATCCACAATGACATATGCATAATGTTTCCCTCTAAGGCTTCTTATTTTTGTTGGTCTAACTAAATTCATATATAGCAACTGAAGGGGTCTTGTTGTGTATACTTTTTTGTTTGACTTGAATGATTCTTTTACTTGCTTACCTTTCATGCAAGCATCACACAACTTATTATCAAATTTGAGTTTTAGTAAGCTAACAACTAGATCTTTATTATATAATCTTTTAATTAGATTTTTTTTGGCATGTCTTAGCTTCTATGCCAAAATATGGGTTCATTGTTATTTATGATAAGACACTTAGCTTGAATCTCAGAAAGATCAATCAAATATATATTTTCATGTCTTCTACCATATACTATAACTGATTAAGACTTATCTAGTATTGAACAGAATTGAGATTCAAACACAATTTTGTAGCCTTTGTCACAAAACTGATTGACGCTAAGAAGATTGTGTTTCGATCCTTCTACTAAAAATACATCTAAAATTATAGTAGATAGTGTTGGCTGACCTTACCAACCCCAACTACTCTACCTTTACCATTATCACCAAAGGTTACCGTTCCACCAGATTTCATTTTTAGCTCCATGAACAGCTCCTTATTTCCTGTCATGTGCTTTGAGCAACCACTATCGATATACCACGTGCTGCTCTTTGTGGCTCCCAAGCACACCTGCATGGATAATGTTAAGTCTTAACTTTTGATACCCATTTGGGAATGGGTCCAGGTGGGTTAGTTGCAGATAGTGTTGGTACCCATTGCTTCTTGGGCAATCCTATTTTAATTAATAGAGTTTCGGTTGCCTTTAGTACATTTGTAACTGTCTTTGGAACCCAAATCATAGTTTGTTTAGGCTTGAATTTTTTGTGTTGTTGTTATCCACCTCTCTTCTTTGGTTTCATTCTTAACGGGTGGAAGTTAATCTCTTTTTTAAAGCATTGTTTACACCTATAACTTGCTCAAGTGTGCTAATGGTATTGTTGCTACTCTTAAGCTTGGAATTATCTTACTTGATTTTGGAGCATTCATTTATAATTCTTTTGAGCTCCTTTTTAATCTCTTTGTACTTCTCTTTGTCGTAAAATCTAAATATAATTCTTCTAACATTTTTTCATGACTTGGAGTTTTAGAATCAGAAATTGCTTGCTCTTCATGTGTCCAGGTTTTCCACAATTGTAACAGGTAGGTGGTTCTTTCTTTTTATCATTTCTTCCAAAATTGTCCCTTGAATTGTTTTCAAACTTTTTCTTCTTTAGCATGGATTTGAATCTTCTTATAATTATTGTCATTTCCTTATCTTCATCTCCACTTATGGATGCATTAGTTTGGAATTAATTATTCTTTGACTCAGCTTTAAGAGCAATTACTTTCTTGCCCTTTGGTTCTTATGTATTTTTCTGCTTCATTAACACCTCATGAGTCATAAGAGAACCCATAAGCTCTTCTTGACACAATTGGGTTGTTTGGAAATGCAGCCCCAATTGGGTGGTAAATTTTGTCCAAGGCTAAATACAAGCGAGAGACCGATAGCGAACAAGTATCCTGAGAGAAAGGTGAAAAGGACTTTGAAAAGAGAGTCAAATAGTGCTTGAAATTGTCGGGAGGGAAGTGGATGGGGGCCAGCGATGTGCCCTGGCGGGATGCAAAATGGCTGTACAACCAGTCCACTGCTTGGCTTGGGGCGTAGACCATTGCGGGCAGGGACGGCGGCTTAATCTGGGAGACCGAGACGCCATCGCCCAGGCCGAGGCAAGAGGGGCATGCCGCAAG
Source organism: Pouteria campechiana (assembly GCA_036873735.1). Lineage (NCBI taxonomy): Eukaryota > Viridiplantae > Streptophyta > Magnoliopsida > Ericales > Sapotaceae > Pouteria > Pouteria campechiana. The sequence goes on along the minus strand of JAYJMB010060281.1, from coordinate 4,309 downwards.
AGGCACCACTACACTCCTGGCAAAGACCACTGGGTACCCCATTGGATCCATCTTGAAACACGGACCATGGAGTCCGACATGCGTGCAAGTCAATGGGTGTGCAAGCCCGAAGGGCATAAGGAAGCTAAGTGGCGAGATCCCCCTCTGCATGGGCTGCACCATCAACCGAACCTAATCTTTTGAGAAGGGTTTGAATGAGAGCATGTCTGTCGAGACACAAAAGATGATGAACTATGCCGAAGAAGGGTGAAGCTAGAGGAAACTCTTGTGGAGGCATATAGTGATATTGACATGCAAATCATTTGTCTGACTTGGGTATAAGGGCGAAAGACTAATCGAACCGTCTAATAGCTGGTTCCCTCCGAAGTTTCCCTCAGGATAGCTAGAGCCCACGGGCAAGTTCTATCAGATAAAGCCAATGATTAGAGGCATCAGAGGCGCAACTCCCTTGACCTATTCTCAAACTTTAAATAGGTAGGACGACACAACTCAGCTTGCTTAATGAATTGCTGTCACTTTGGGTATCCATTGCTTTGATAAAGATCTTATAATTTTCTTCACCATTTTGAGCTCTGCATACTTTTCTCCTAGATTTTTCAGCCTGTTTGTTATCTTTTGAAATCTTTTGAATTTGTTTGAGATATACTTTGTCTCCTTCATGTTGAAAGCTTCATATTCCTGCGCAAGAAGATTTATCTTTGTTTCTCTTACTTGTTTTGTACCTTCATGTGCAACCTCTAGTTTATCTTAGATTTCTTTTGCAGTATCGCAAGAGGATATCTTATTAAATTCAAAGGATGTAAGAGCGAAATAAAGGCAATTTTTTGCCTTGACATCTTTTTTAGCTGCAAGAATGTCCTTAGCAGTGTGTTTATCTTTAGTATTTAGGATAATCAAACCATCTTTGATGGTTTCCATAGCTGATCATCTGAGGCAATCAAGAAATATTTCATTCTCATCTTCTAGTATCCATAATTTGTACCATCAAATAATAGAGGTATAAAAGTAGATTGACCTTTAGTAGAAGTGTTGTGGAAATAGCTGGCCATTGAGATCTCTTTGCAAGTTATATGAATGAAATAGTAAGATATAACTGGTGAAGCCTGCTCTGATACCAATTGTTGGTCACATTTAAATGGTGACTCAAGACAGGGGTAAATTGAGTCTTTAAAAATTTTGGCCAAATAATAATTAAAATGCAAAACTAAAGAAAATACTAATAACACAATGGACTTAGACTGATAATTTTATAGTAATTCGACCCTTCAGTTAGGTTCCGATTCCACTTCTTTGAGTTAGCCTTTTGTACTAAGCTCAGGTTCCACTAACACTTTCTTTAATTAGTAACCTCTTGATCAAACAAATACATCTATTGGTTTCCAAGCTCACCAACTTATACAAATACTAAGCAAGTATTCTACTTGCTTTTTTTACATAGAGGCAAGTCCTTGACTTGTAGAAATATGCAGAAATAAATATGTATAAATATTAATGCCTCTAACAGGCCGATTTTGTACAAAGTTCGAAAGTAGTAAACATAAGTAATATAGCAATAAAAGTAGTAAGATTTAATCTCCAGAAGTGGTTGAATAAATGACTTTGAATGCTTGTTTGAATGAACTGCAGTGGAGTTGAAATCATGGAGAAAAAGCCTTAAAGACTTAGTAGATGCTCTTTCTTGTTTTTTAGTGTTAAAGTATTATCTTCTTCATTCTCACTTAACTTCTTTTCTATTGAGATCTCTGACTTTCTTTGCTATGGTAGATGAGAATCATTAAATGTTGAGAAATATTCAAATTTATAACCAGTGCACTTTCAGCGAGGTTTTAGAGTATATGAACCAATATCAGATTCTCCGAGCTTCTAAGTAATATGAAGTTTTTCTAACAGCTCACACAAGTTGCCATCTCTGCGGATGCACCAAAGATGTGTTTTAGAGGCTCCGAAGCGGCATGACAGGAGCCACTCGCATCGGATGTATTGATGCTGACTCCGAAGTTCCAGTTTATCTCTGAAGTTTTTAATCTAGGACTCCAAAGGAATTGACTCTTAAATGTTTCTCTATCTCCAAAGTACTTCACTTAGCTTCGAAGTACTTATTTTCTGACTCCGACAAGTCATATTCACTGAAGAACCATAGGCTCTCGTTGTTGTCTCTGAAATGCCTTCCAAAATACTTGACTTAACTTCAAAGCTCATAAGCCCATGATTCCGAATTGCGTTAACTGACTCCGAAGTTTCTGACCTTATGACTCTAAAGCAATTTAATTGATCTTGAAGGATGTGAGCTTAAAACTCCAAAGTAATATCATTACTCTAAAGTTATTTTTTGGTCTCCGAAGTGCTTCAGTGGCTCCAAAAATACTTGTCTTGGCTTCGATGTGTTTTTGTTGAGTTCGACACTTGTGACTTCGTGATCCTGAAAGGTTGTTCCTTTATCTCTGAAGTTTTCTAGTAGCTCCAAAATGCCTTTGCTGACTCTGAAGTTTGTGATTTTATGACTTCAAGGGGATTTCCTTCTATTTTTGAAATACTTCATTGTCTTCGAAGAGTTAACCTCTTATCTCCGAAATGCTTTAAGCAACTCTAAAGGGAGGTAATTTAAACCCAAAGTTGACTCCAAAGCTTCCTTGAAAACTTTAAACTTTCTGTTTTCTTCTTTTAAGTATATTTGTAATTTATATACTTAGATTTCTTGAGAATTTACTTAGTTGCTTCCTTTGATCATCATGAAGATTATTCTCAAGTTAAGTTTAGAAATATATTTCTGCAAAATGCTTAAGAATGAATTGGTAGTACTTTAATGTTTCACTCATGTCTTTGTTCATCATCAAAACATGGTCGGTTAAGAATTTTCATCATCAAAATTAAGTTATTTAAGATATATGTTCAACATTGAACACTATCAACACTTCCCCAACAATTCCCATTAGTGTTCAGTAAGCCCAACACTGCCAGCCCTCCCTTCGGTGCTTAACACTTGAGCCTTGTCAGCATTCTTCCTAATTCATCAGTGCTCAACAAGTTAAGGCCTACCAGCATTTTCCAGAATTCATCAATGCTCAGTAAGTTGAGCCATGCCAACATTTTCTAGAACTCATCAGTGCTCAGCAAGTTGAGTCCTACCAATGTTTTCCAGAACTCATTAGTGCTCAGCAAGTTAAACCTTGCCAGCATTTTTTGTTTAGCTTTGCCTATAAATAGGAATGAAATCCCAATACTTAGAAATCTTCATCTTCCTCACATAGCAACAATGAGAAAGGGCTTGGAGCAATTAGAGGAGTCTTCTTCCCCCACGAGGCAAGTCCTCGTTGCTCTCTAATGGCACCCATGCCTAGCAAAGGGTTAAACCCAAGCTTTTCCATGGTCCACAGTGAGTTTTCTCATGTGATATGGTAGTTTTGGATGCATGCATCCATGGCAGCCATTAGATCAAGGATTCAAACTATTAAACTCTAAAAACTTGTAAACTCTATAGAAAATGAAGCTTTAAAAGCTTAAACTACAAAATGTTAAAACTCACACTCGATTAATGGGTTTGGACAAGTTCTAAGGTGAGAGCAACTCCATTAATGGAGGTTTAGATAACTATTTGGGGAAGAAGACTTGGGAAATGAGCTCTTTGAAGCCCTAGATGTAGCACCCCCATTTTAGGATACTACACTCATATCCTAGGGAAGGATTCTAGTACCAAACCAGTAGAGGCTTCCCTAAAATACGAGATTTTTAATCAACAAAATCACCTATCAAATCATTCTCAATCCCACACATACATACTTACACACACATAAATTCCCAAAGTGAATTAGAATTCCCAAGGTAACGACAAATAACAATTAAATCTGAACTAAACTCTAATCTCAACATAAGTGAAGTGAGTCTTGAGTCATCTAAATAAATTTCTTACATCACTTCTCTAATCCAATTTAGAGATCCATAATAACAAAATCAATGAAAAAAGTCTCAACTACGGTTTAAAGAATTTTGCCATCTGTTTGAGCTTTACACCTACTACCCTTCATGAGCACCAACCCCCAGTTGGGCTCCATCATCTATCTTGTCATCTTAAAAAATATAAAGCAACGGAGTGAGTTCCGGGAAAACTCAGTAAGTGGATTAACAGAAAACCATGATCAAAACAACTAAATCAACAATCCAAACATATCACAAGCAATCAATAAGTTCCATAACAAGTATGCTTAACCATATGCTTTCCATGCATAACACAGGTCACATGCTATGCTATATCATGGGGTACTCAACTCCCATATATCATTATCACACCATGGGGTACATAACTCCCATATAT
>JAYJMB010060270.1:0-26606 GCA_036873735.1 Pouteria campechiana | reverse complement strand
CACTGGTTCACCCCCCCCCCCCCCCCCCCCCGGAGCTAAAATTCAGAAGAGTGTTAGGAGCACTGTGGTCACACCTCCTAGAGTAGGAATTTCGAAGAGTGTAAGGTGTACTATTGTAATTTTATTATATGAGATAGTGGAACCCAAGACACTAAGAAGAAAGTGTTTTGGAAGAGTGGAGTAAAATGTTGACTTGAACCATTATAGAAATTTCTTGTGTTTTATTTACTTATGCATTGAGTGTTTAATTGCATTATTTCTTAGAAGGACATTAAATCTTAAAGGGATTTAGCAAGAAGTCTTTAGTACCTAATTCATCCTACCCCTCTTGGGTATTTGCCTAACCTTTGGGACTAATAAGTGGTATCAAAGAAGGTTACATAAACACCTATAGTGATCAAATAACAAACTGATCATCCTCTACATAAATATTCATTGAGGTGCAATCGTCTACCTGGACACCCCTATTTGATGGAACTAATTTCTCTTATTGGAAGTTGAGAATGAAATAATTTATTATGGCCAACAATATGGAATCTTAAAAGGCCATTAAAATAGGAGTCACTCTTTCAACTAATGCAATAGGTGTATGGACTATAGAAGAGACCATCGCAGTTCAAAATAATGCAAAGACAACGAACTCACTGTTCTGTGGTCTGTCTTTCACTAATTTTGATAGAGTGTCTTCTTGCACTACTACAAAAGGCATTTGAGATAAGTTAATGTCTATTTATGAGAGATCTTCATAGGTCAGAGGGATCAAAAGGAATATACTAATAGACGAACTAGAAAACTTTAAGATGAGAGAAGGAGAGAATATATCAGAGATGTATGGCCACTTTTCAAAAATTACTAACGCTTTGAAAGGTATAGAAAGAGAAGTTTTACATTTTGAACAGGTTATGAAGATTCTGAGAGTACTACCAAAAGCCTTGAACCAAAAGATTACAACAAGAGAAGAAGCAAAGAATTTTAACATACTTTAGTTAGATGATCTCATTGGCTCTCTGATGTCACATGAGCTGATAAAAAATAAGAGAGATGAGCTAACAAAGCAGAAGAAAAGCATTGTGCTCAAAGTAACCAAGGAGAACAATAGTGAATCTACATCACAGTTTGAAGTTGACATGACCATAATGACCAGAAACTTTAGAAGGTTTGCAAGAAGCAATAGAGGTAACACCTCAAGAAGACAACCTAGACAACAAAGAAAGAAGGCCGAAAGAAAGAAAGATCTCTCCACAAGTTACAGATGTGAAGGAGTTGGACACATGCCTCTTGAATATCCCAACGAATAAAGAGTGAACATGAATGAGAGAGATGAAAGAAATAAAAAGAAGTAACTTAAGAGACCATCAAGAAATCAAGGCAAAGGAATGTATGTGAATGATGAAGAACTCTCAAGCACGAGCTCAAGCAAAAAGGATGACAAAGAAGTTGACAATTTTGCAAAAATATGTTGTATGACCCACATGGAGAATGAGTCAGCATACCAAATCTCTGTCAAAAAGCATTGCATAACAAAACTGGAGATTGAGGTAAATTCTTACCGTTCTTATAGTTCAGACTCCTCAAGCTTTAATAGTAATTACACTAAATGCAACAACCTTGATGAACTATAACAATCATATGATTTTCTCTCCAATAAGTTTGAAACTCTTAGCCAGAAATTTACTCAAAAGAAGAAGCACTTTGATGCAATTATCAAAGTAAATACAATCCTGCCAGAGAGAAATCTATCTTAACAAAAAGAAGTAGAAAATTTGAAAAAGGAGATAGAAATATTAAATAGTATACTAAGCAAATTTTACAACCCAAGAGAATAGGTTACCAAGTTCATGAGAATGACTGGTCAAATTAGTAAAAATGGACTTAATTGTGAGTATTCAGATGATGAAAATCCATAAAAATTTACTAGATGGTCCAAGAGTATGAACCTCAAGAAAGAAAGAGACAATTATCTAAACATTAGAAGTTCATAGGATATTCTTAGGTAAAGAAACCAATGGATTATAATGCACCCCATAAGACTTCAAACACTTGTCATGTCTGCAATGGAGCTGGACACAAAGTTTATAATTAAAATACAAAAATGATGCAAGAAAAAGGTGCAAAATTGAAAGGAAAACCCAAGAATAGGTAAAGTTTATGGTTCGTTCAATGCATGCATAGAAGATGTATTATATGTAGATGGACTCAAGTACAATCTACTGAGTATTAGCCAATTATGTGATAGAGGTCACAAAGTTATGTTTGAACCATCTGCATATAATGTATGCAATATCGATAATAATTTATTATTCAGCAGAAAGAAATAAGAAAATATTTATCTAGTTCAACTAGATGAAATTGTAAGAGAATTCCTAATTACCATTAAAGATGATCTATGACTTTGATAGAAAAGGATGAGACATATTAATATATCAAATATCAAATCCTATAGAAAAAGGGTCTCATGAATGGTTTGCCCAAACTAAAGTTTGACAAGAATCAAATATACAAAGCTTATCAAGTATCAAAATAGACCAAAGTGTCCTTTCATCCTAAGAATGAAGTGTTCATATCTAGACCTCTAGAATTGTTACACATGAATTTCTTTGGACCATCAGATATTATTACTCTTGGAAGAAAGAGACATGTGTATATCATTGTGAACAATTATTCTAGATTCACATGAGTGATTCTCTTAGCTAACAAAAATGAAGCATTTTCAATGTTCTCTACATTTTTAAAGCTTATTCGAAATGAGAAGCAAATGTCAATTATTTCTATCCATAGTGATCATGGTGGTGAATTTGAAAATAAAAAATTTGTTAATTTTTGTGAAGAAAAAGGAATTCACCATACCTTCTTATCCCCTAGAACTCTTCAACAAAATGAAGTTGTGGAAGAAAGAATAGGACTATCCAAGAAATGGCAAGGACCATTTTGAACAAAAGTAAATTGTCCAAAAGGTTCTTGGGAGAAGCAGTGAATACAACTTCCTATGTGCTAAACAGAGTAACCATTAAAGCAATTCTAAAGAAAACCCCATAAGAGCTTTGGAAAGGAAGAAAACCCAACATTTTCTATTTTTATTCTTTTAGATGCTTATGCTATGTGCTGAATAATGGAAAGGATAATCTTGCGAAGTTTTATCCAAAAAGCAATGAAGCTATCTTCCTTAGTTACTCTTCCAATAGTAGGGCATTTAGAATCTACATCAAGAGAACACGGACTGTAAAAGAGTCTTTAGATATTAAATTTGATGAAGCAAATATAACCTCAAGAAAGGAGAGTGATAGTGATGCAGATGAAGTTATTACAAAGATAAAGAAACTGAGATTACAAGAACAAGAAGATACCATAAAACATGAGGATAACATGGTTTAGACAATGAGGAGGTAAGTATAGGTAATGTTCTCTATCAACCTCCTACTGATTATAGATTTATTAGTACCCATTATAAAGATAAAATCTTAAGTGATGTTTATGATGATATTAGAACAAGAAGATCTATATAGAACATTTATGGTCATTATGCATTCATTTCAATAATTGAGCCCACTTGCATTGATTAAGCCCTAACTAATGAAAATTAGATTATCTCAATGCAAGAAGAGCAAAACAGTTTGAAAGAAACCAAGTTTAGAAATTAGTTTCAAAACCAAAAGATATTGACGTAATTGAAACTAAATGGGTATTCAGAAATAAACTAGATGAAAGTGGACTTGTCGTAAGAAATAAAATAATGCTAGTTGCTAAGGGGTATTCCTAAGAAGAGAATTGACTTTGAGGAATCATATACCCCAGTAGTAAGATTAGAGTCATTAGAATGCTGCTTGCATTTGCATCCTATAAGAACTTTAAATTATTTTAGATGGATGTAAATAGTGCATTCCTAAATGAATATCTAAGCGAGGAAGTTTATATAAAGCAACCTCCTAGTTTCAAAAGTGGTGATCGACTTGATCATGTAACAAGCTCACCAAAGCATTATATGGATTAAGACAAGCCCAAAGAGCTAGGTATGAAAGATTGAGCAGATTCTTAAGTGATCATCAATTCAAAAGACAAAAGGTTGACACTACATTGTTCATCAAGAATATTAGCATGGATATCCTGATAGTTCAAATATATGTAGACAATATCATATTCAGTGCTACTAATGAGACCCTTTACTAAAATTTCTCAATGATTATATAGGCTGAATTTGAGATGAGTATGATGGGCGAGCTGAACTACTTCTTTGGATTGAAAATCAAGCAAAAAGATGATGAAAATTACATTTGCCAATCCAAATACACTAGAGAAATGCTGAAGAAGTAAAAGCAGCAAATACTCTAATAAGCACATCAATAAGGCTGAATAAGGATGAAAAGGTTAAACTTGTGGATCAAAAGCTATATCGAAGTATGATTGGATCTCTTCTTTACTTATTGCATCTATACTTGACATTCTATTTAATGTCTGCTTTTATGCTAGATTTTGGTCTAGTCCTATTGTTATGCCCCAACCCCAAGAATAGCATAAATAACTTTCATTCCCAAATTCAGGGGTAAATTTCTCAAGATTTATCACACGAGAGATGAAGTATAACCATGAAAGCAACCACAATAGTTCATTATAAAAAAAGTATTATAGTATAATCCACAAAATATAATTCTTTAACATAAAACAGAAAATTCAATATTAACATCACTCTCATAATAACATTTTGCCACATCTATCCCCATATCATGATTAATGTCCTCCACGAGCAGCATTCTCTGTAAAATAATATTGGGGTGAGTTTTAGCAACTCAGTAAGTAAAATAGATGTAACTAGTACATGTGATAAAAATACTTATCGCACCATAAGACACATCATAAATTGTCTGGTTTGACCGACCATAGCATCAATCTAGGAAAATATATCTCCTCCCTTTATGCTGCTCATTCAAACATCTTTATTTAACTATCATCTTGTCAAATTAATGCCTTGGATAATGTGTTGACTAGTTTAGTAGATCTTATCATCATATCTATGCACTCAAACCTCATGATCTAATCATCATCAAATAAATCAACATCTCAGATCATATCTTGACTGGTTTAGTGGATCACAATGTCACATCTATCCACTCAACCTCATGATCTAACCACTATTTAGACAATTTGACCCTTTCATTGGATTCGGAATGTCCAAAAACCTCAAGATCTACTATTTGATCATCCAGATCAGACGTAATGGGGTCCAAAAATCAATAAAATAAATTGGTACTTCATTTTCATATGATTTGGTCATATTTTGAATAATTTGACTATTTCATTTGATTCAAAATATCCAAAAATCCTAAAATCAACTACTTGATCATCCAAATCGGAGATCAGACGGTCCATAAACATGAAAAACAATCTGGGTCGTCCGTAGATCGTCGGGCCAGCAAACGTACACCGCCATGTTTGTCGGAATATTCTGTTTAGGCTACCAGAATATTCCACCTAGGCTTGCTGGGCTTTCACTGCAATGGGCTAGGCCTGTGCTGATGCTATTTTGGCCTAGTTTCCAGCCTAGGGAAAAATCCCAGGCAAGGACGTGAAATGAATAGGGATGAACCCCCATTCCATTTTCTAATTTTTTTACAAAATTTGATTTTAATAATTTTTAAATTTCAAAACTTTGAAAATCTACAATCCTATGATGACAATGAATGCCCTATTCATTTGATGTGGTCCATATGAATCTATGGTCTAAATTTTCTAGATTTATTAATTTTTCTAATTTTCACATTTTATCAATTTTAAACAACTAAATAATTTCATTTCAACTCGAAATATCTACCATAGGCTAATATCAATGTTTAAAATACATCCAACAGTTCAATTCCTCCAAATCACATATTCAAACAACATTAAAAATCACATTTTATTAAACTGAATAAAACCAAATTTTCTTACAAGGATGCTATCAGAGACTTTGACAACGTCCGTTTTTTTTTAACTTATTCATTTGATTTTTTTGTCAATAAATTTTTATATTGACAAAATTTTAAGAATCTGAAATATAGGATATACTCTACACAATGAGACCTTCAATTGAAGCCCAATATTCAATATGTAATTTTGATAACTATAGAATTTAACAAAATTCTATTTTTAACGTACAAGAATTTTTGTTAACAACTTAATAGTCATTTCACATCCAATTTTTACAAAATTCATATGGCATGTGAATTAACAAAAACTAAACAGAATCAACAGATCCGATCATCAAAATAATATGCATATTAACCAGAATAATTTTGTTTCCAAAGTTAATGAAAATGAATATTATATTCTTTAATTCCAGTGCACCCGTATAACATGCATATTAACATTCATCTCAACCAAAAATATAGTTTATAATCATCTAGTTAGTGATTCAAATCAGTACAATTATTACATAGATAATATAAATATATCTAAATCACTTACTTGGATGCAAGTCGATGAAAAAAGATGTAGAAAATAGATTTTCCTTTTTACTCTCCTTTCTTCTTTTCTTTTCTGGCAACAATGACCCTTCTTCTGCTCCCCCTCTCCCTCTTACTTATACTTATATTAGGGAGCAATAATGTATGCATGTGATCAACCTAACAACTCATAATTATGTTTAAAAAAATTAAATCCATATAAGCCACCCACCACAAATAATTTCAAAACGTCGGCAACCACTTGCTATCAACACTTCATTTAAAATTATTATAGGTTATTACATTCTCCCCACTTTGCAAAAGTTTCATCCCCGAAACTTGCAATACATTAAGGTAAAGTTGATACATGTTTTTCTTATGTTTCCATGTGGCTTCTTGCTCACTGTGGTTGCTCCACTGAACTAAGACATGTCTTATTATTTTACTTCTTAATTATCTTTCATGGACATCAAGTATCCAGACTGGCCATTCTTGATATGTCAAGTCCTCCTCAAACTGAAATTGCTCTACATGTAGCACATGAGAAGGATCTATTATATATTTTCTCAATTGTGAGATGTGGAATACATTATGGACTCTGGATAATGAAGGGCGGTAAAGCGAATTGGTATGTAACTCCACCAATGAATTCCAGAATCTTGAACGGCCCAATGAAACGAGGACTTAGTTTCCCTTTCACTCCAAACCTCATAACTTCATGGTTGGATAAGACCTTTAGAACTACATGCTCTCCAATTACAAATTAAAGATCTCGATGCCTCCCATTGGTATATTTCTTTTGTCTATCTTGGGCAGCTTCAAGACACATCTTTATCAGCCTGACTTTCTCTGCCGCCTATTGTATCATTTTAGGCGCTAATAGCTTTTGCTTGCCAACCTCCTTCCAATACAGTGGTGTGCGACACTTCTTACCATATAATGCTTCAAATAGAGTCATGCCAATACTTGCTTGATAGTTATTGTTATAGGCAAACTCTACTAATGGTAAATGACGATCCCACGAACTTTCCATATTTAAAACACAGGCTTGTAACATGTCCTCCAGTACTTGGATCATCCTTTTGGATTGACCATCTGTTTGAGGATGATATGTGGAGTTTAGGTGCAATTCTGTCCCCATTGCCTTTTGCATACTTTACCAAAACTCTAAGATGAATCGATGATCTTTGTCCGATACAATTGAGACAGGCACACCATGAAGCCTAACAATCTCCCAAATATACAATTCGGCCATCTGATCTGCATTGGAGGTCATCCGGTATGGCAAGAAATGAGCTATCTTGGTAAGTCGATCGACAATAACTGAGATTACATCACAATGTGCCTGAGTTTGAGGCAAGGCAGTTACAAAATCCATTGTGATATGATCTCACTTCAATTTTAGAATCTCAAGTGGTTGCAATAAAACTGCCAGCCTCTGATGATCAACTTTAACTTACTGATACACCAGACACTGAGCCATGAACTGAGCAATTTTTCTCTTCATATTGTTCCACCAAAAGCTTCCTTGAAGGTCTTTATACATCTTAATACCACCTAGATGTATGGAAAACCTAGATTGATGTGCCTCTTCTAGGATCTCTCTTTGGAGACTTTCCACACTAGGCACCACCAATCTATTGTCTTAGGTCCATATTGAAACTCTGTTTACTCTCCTCGGTCCAATTTGTCACAAATCTTTCAAAGAAATGGATCCTGCTTCTGAGATGCCTTAATTCTATCAATAAGAGTCAGCTTAATTAGCAAAGCACTTAGCCATCTCACTTCTTTTCGAAGCAACACTTCAAGTTGCAGTCTTTCAATCTGGCGGATCAATTACATCTGATTTATAACTAGAGCTGCTACTTCTGCACAGGATTTACGACTCAAAGCATCTACCACAATGTTAGCTTTACTAGTATGATAATGAATGGTAACGTTGTAATCCTTTAACAGCTCCAACCATCTCCTTTGCTCAAGATTCAGCTCTTTTTGAGAGAAAATAAACTTTAAACTTTTATGATCTATAAAAATTTCTGTCTTCTTGCCATATAAGTAATGTTGTCAAATCTTCAAGGCAAACATAACTGCTACAAGCTCCAAGTCATGCGTAGGATAATTTTTCTCATACAGCTTCAATTGACATGAAGTGTATGCTATTACTCTACTATGCTGCAAGAGAACACACTGAAGTCCTTTTCTAGAGGCATCACTATAAACCACAAAGTTACCTCTACTATCCAGTAAAGCCAACATGGTTAATCAATTCTTCAAATCTTGGGAACTCCTCTCACATTCATCTGTCCACACAAACTTTGTATTTTTGTGTGTTAATTACGTCATGGGCACCACGATAGAGGAGAAATTTTTCACAAACCATCTATAGTAACCCGCCATCCCTAGGAAACTACGGACCTCGATTACAGTAGTAGGCCTATCCCAGTTCACCACTGCCTTAATTTTCTGTGGGTCTATAGAAACCCCTTTACCACTAATTACGTGTCTAAGGAAAGAGATACCATCTAGCCAAAACTCACACTTTTTCAGCTTAGCATACAACTTTTCCTTTCTCAAAACACGAAGTACATTTCTCAACTGCTCTGTATGCTCCTCTTTACTCTTGGAATATACCAAGATATCATCAATGAATACGAACATGCATTTGTCTAAGAACTGATGGAATACCTGGTTCATTAAATCCATGAAAGCCGCTGGAGCATTTGTCAATCCAAAAGATATCACCAGGAATTCATAATGACCATATCGAGTGCAAAAAGCAATTTTCAATATGTTTTCTCCCTTAACTTTCAACTAATGATAGACGGATCGAAGATCAATTTTTGAAAAAACAGTCGATCCTTGTAACTAGTCGAATAAATCATTGATGCGCAGTAGAGGGTATTTATTCTTGACAATCACCTTGTTCAGTTCCCTATAGTCTATGCATAATCTAAGACTACCATATTTCTTTCTAACAAAAAGAACTGGTGCTCCCCAAGATGACACACTAGGGTGGATAAACCCTAGGTCAAGCAATTCTTGCAGCTGCTCTTTCAATTCCCTCAACTGACATTAGAGCCATGCGATATGGCGCTTTGGAGATTGGATTTGTCTTAGGGAATAAATTAATAATAAATTCAATCTTCCTATTAGAAGGTAATCCGAGTAACTCATTTAGAAAGACATCTAGAAATTCCTACACCATAGGAATATCCTCAACCCTCAGCTCCTTTTTATCAACTGAAATAGCTGTCACCAGAAAACCTTATTGTCCTTGTCTCAACATTTTTACTACATAAAGAACTGACATTAAGTGAGGTACCTTTCTTCGATTTTCTTTGAAGACAAACTCAATGTGATTCATTGAACGGATCTTAATTTTCCTCTTTAGGTAGTCTATATTGACTACCCACATGCTCATCCAGTCCATGCCCAAGATAACCCCTAAATCTTTATAGGCATAACTACTAGATTAGCTGGCATCACTATCTCTCCTATCTTAATAGGACAAGATAAATAGATATGATTTGTAATCAAATTATCACCCATAGGTGATCCAACCAAAAAATCATCAACCATCTTTCAAGAATGCAAACATGATCTCGAACAAACTCAGATACTACAAAAGATTTATCTGCTCCAGTATCAAACAAAGCATGATAATAATGTTCATAAAGTCAGATGATACCTATCATTGCGCCTGTTGGAGCCTAAGACTACTCTGGTGTCAAAGCAAAGACCTAAGTGGCCTGCTGACCACCTCGCTGTTGTGGTGTTGTTGCTCTGCCTGTTTCTTTAGCCTGTTGATGTTGTCATGGCTGCTGCTGTTGCTGTCAACTAGTCAAAGGAGATTGACATTCTCTAGAGTAATGACCAACCCCTCTACAGCGATAACAAAAAACACCAACTGTACACTCCTTCGCTTGATGACCCATATGACCGCATTTGAAATAAGCATCTCATTGGAAAGTGCATTATCCAAAGTGAAACCTTTTGCATTGATCACACTTTCTATGAGGTTTGCTTCCTTTCCTGAACTTGGATCTTTTAGATTTAGATCCTTGTCCAAAATACTACACTTCATGCCTCTTAGCCGACGGTTCCCCTCTATCTAGAGAATCCTTGCATTTCCAATAATGCCCATTATCTCTTTCCAGTCCTTCTCAAAAAGCATAGCATGGTCTACCGTCTGTCCATATGTTTGACATTTGAAAAGTTTAACTTTAGCCTTGACGCCTGCTGTTAGTCCATCCTCAAACCTTTGCTACTTAACTTCTTCATTTGCAGTAATTTCAGGGGCAAACCAAAGTAATACAGAAAATTGCATCTCATATTGGGCTTTTTCAGCCCAAAGACTCAAAGAAAAATATTTGTCAAAGAAATTTTTCTTAAACATATCCCAAGTAATCTCGGTATTCTGACTCTTTAGTACTCGCCTCTGCTACTCCCACCTTCGATGAGCATCATCTATTAGCTGAAAGCCTGCAAGGCGGACTCTTTATGCTTCTGCACAGTTGAAGAAATCAAATACCTTGCTCATAAAGTTGAGCCAATTTTTAGTTACAAGGTTATCTCCCCTAGCAAAGGTTGGAGGGTTCAACCAGTGAAAAGGTAAATCCCTGCGAGTACTAATCTTTTTGGAGGGTAGCTTATAACGCTTTCCCTTTCCTGCAGATTGAGACTCTATGGTTTGGTCTGACTGCCTCTCTATAGTCCTTTATTGTCTATTTGCAGGAGCTTGCTCTGATTGCTCTTCACAATACTCTACACCACTTCCTTCTCCAGCAACCTCATTTCTTTACTCCGATGGTCTGGCCCTCTGGCCTTGATCTGGTTGATGATTGTCTCGTGGTGCCCCCTCTCTCTGTTCCTCAGCCTAGCTACCATGCATCTTCCCAATTTGCTGAGTCGGTGGAGTCGAGGGCATAATCGCGATAATCTAAGGATGACCTATACCTAACCTCACACTAAGCTGCTGGAACTGGCCCATTATCTCTTGCTTAAGCAATGACAATTCTTCTTACTAAGTATTCACCTTTCCATCAAGGTCGCCAAGGTAGGCCTCCTTTCTGCTTCTCAGTTGACCCTAGGACGACCCCAACCTCGACTCCCATTAGTAGGATGACCTCGACTCATTCCTACTTCATCCTGTTCCAGTTGGTTCGACATGGAACCTCCTTCTTGCACATTTTCCATAGGGTTCATACTACAAGAAAATACAATAAATATTTCAACATATATTGCAAACAAGATTATTTATCATCTAATCCTTTCGTAATCAAAATCTCTATTTTGATCATAGAGAATCCTTAATACACGCATCTAAGGCACCCATACCTACCCCAATCTCTTTTATTTGAGTTTTAGGTCCTTTCATGCATTATGTTCATCTTTAATTCAAGTGCATTTGCTCTGACACCAATTGTCCTAGCCCCAAGAATAGAATAAATAACTGTCATTTCCAAATCTAGGTGTGAATCTCTCAAGATCTGTCGCACAGGAGATGAAGCATAACTATGAAAGCAACTAAAGCAGTTCATTGTAAAAAAATTATTATAGTAAAATCCATAAAATATATTTCTTTAACAAAAAAATAGAAAATTCAACATTAACATCACTCTCATAATAGCATTTTGACACATCTATCCCCATACCGTAATTAATGTCGTCCATGAGCAGCATTCTCTGTAAAATAATGTTGGGGTGAGTTATAGCGACTCAGTAAGTAAAATAGATGTAACTATCACATATGATAGAAATACTAATTGCACCATAATGCACATCATAAACTGTTTGGTTTGACTGACAACAGCATCAATCTAGGAAAATACATCTTATCCCTTTATGTTGCTCATTCAAACCTCTTTATTTGACCATCATATCATCAAATTAATGTCTTAAATAATGTCTTAACTAGTTTAGTGAATCTTATCATCATATCTATCTACTCAAACCTCATGATCTAATCATCATCAAACACATTAATATCTCAGATTGTATCCTGACTAGTTTAGTGGACCACAACATCACATCTATCCACTCAACCTCATGATCTGACCACTATTTAAATGATTTGACCCTTCCATTAGATCCAGAATGTCTAAAAAGCTCAAGATCCATTATCTGATCATCCAAATCAGACATTGTGGGGTCCAAAAATTAATAAAATAAATATGATCATTCATTTTCATATGATCTGATCATATTTTGAATAATCTAATCATTCTATTTAATTTAGAATATCCAAAAATCCTAAAATCAACTACTTGATCATCCAAATTGGAGATTAGATGGTCCAGAAACATGAAAAACAATCTGGGTCGACCGTACATCGCCGGACCAGCGACCGTATACTACCGCATTTGCCTGAATATTCTGCCTGGGTTGCCAAAATATTCTGCCTAGGCTTGCTGGGCTTCCACTACACTAGGTCGAGCCTGTGCTGATGCTAGGCTAGCCTGGTTTCTGGCCTAGGGAAAAATCCCAGGTAAGGACGTGAAATGAACAGGGAAGAACCCCTGTTCCATTTTCTAATTTTTTTACAAAATTTGATGTTGATAATTTTTAATTTCCAAAACTTTGGAAATCTACAATCCTATGATGATAATGAATGCCCTATTCATTAAATGTGGTCCATATGCAATCTATGGCCCAAATTTTCTAGATTTTTTAATTTTTCTAATTTTCACATTTTATCAATTTTAACCAACTAAATAATTTTATTTCAACTCAAAATTTCTACCATAGGCTAATATCAATATTTAGAATACATCAAACTATTCAGATCCTCCAAGTCACATATTCAAACAACATTAAAAATCATATTTTATTAAACTGAATAAAACCTAATTTTCTTACAAGGACATTGTAAAAGACTCTGACAACGTCCGTTGCTTTTCTTTTTGTTAACTTATTTTATTTGATTTTTTGTCAATAACTTCTTATATTGAAAACATATTAAGAATCTGAGACATAAGATATACTCTACACAATGAGACCTTCAATTGAAGCCCAATATTCAATATGTAATTTTGACAACTATAGAATTTAACAAAATTCTATTTTCAATGTACAAGAATTTTTATTAACAACTTAATAGTCATTTCACATCCAATTTTTAGAAAATTCATATAGCATGTGAATTAACAAAAACTAAACATAATAAACAGATCTGATCGTCAAAATAATATGCATATTAACTAGAATAATTTTGTTTCCAAAATTAATAAAAATGATTATTATATTCTTTAATTCTAGTACACCCACATAACATTCATATTAACATTCATCTCAGCCAAAAACATAGTTTATAATCATCTAGTTAGTGATCCAAATCAATAAAATTATCACATAGATACATCTAAATCGCTTACTTGGATACAAGTTGACAAAAAAAGATGTAGAAGATAGATTTTCCTTTTTACTCTCATTTCTTCCTTTCCTCTCTGGCAGCAACGACCCTTCTTCTGCTCCCCCTCTCCCTCTTACTTATACTTATATTAGGGAGCAATAATGAATGCATGTGATCAACCTAACAACTCATAATTGCATTTAAAGAATGAAATGCATACAAGCCACCCACCGCAAATAATTTCAAAACGTCGACAACCACTTACTACCGACACTTCATTTAAAATTATTACAGGTTATTACACCTATGGAGTCTCAGGTTACTACATTAAAAAAATCTTTAAGTACTTGGTTGATACAACAAATTTGGGACTTTGTTATTCCAAAGGAACTAGCTTTGAACTAGTTGGATATTCAGATGCCGACCTTGGAGGATATGAAGTTGACCAAAGAAGTACTAATGAAACCTGTCGATTTCTAGGACATAACTTAGTTTCATGGTTTTCCCATAAGCAAACTATTATTGTCCTTTCTACTATAGAAGCTGAGTATATAGCAGCTAGAAGTTGTTGTGCACAACTACTTTTGATGAAATAGTAACTTCTAGATTATGGACTAAAATATAGAAACATACCTATTAGATGCGATAATACCAGTGTCATATGCCTGACCAAAAACCTTGTCTTATACTCTCGAACCAAGCATATAAAGATTAGGCACCATTTCATTAAAGATCACGTAGAAAAATATGATATATGCCCAGAATATGTGCCTAAAAATGATCAACTAGTAGACATTTTCACTAAACCATTACCGATAGAAATCTTCTACAATATTAGAAGAGAATTAGGCATGACCATGTTAATGCAATGCAATGAAATATTTATTTTTGTGCAATCTATCTATCTTCACTTGTTTGTTTGCTAGTACTTAATGTGGAATAGCATGTTTCTTTTTTCTTATGACAAAAAGGGTGAGAGAGAAAACACTAGAAAATTATTTCAGGGAAAGAAAAACTTATTATGCAACATGATCATGATCATAAACTTGAGGGAAAATATAAAAAATACTAGCAGAATGATAAATTGCATTATCATAAAATAGTCAAGGGGAGAATATATGTGAATTGGAGAAAGCACACATGAATGGGAGAACAATCATAAATTAGTTAGGGGGAGATCAGACAAAACAACAACTTTTGAAATGCTTAAGGACATATTCATTTATTTAGGGGGAGAATTGTTCTCATAATGAGATAATTTTGATCAAGTTTTGTCATCATGAAAAAGGGGGAGATTGTTAGTGTGAATGTGTGGTTTTGATGACAAACAAAACTTGATTAAGTTAAGTATTAATGAATATTTGTTAAGAGCTTAGCATGCTGAAATAGGTTGTAGAAGGATAAGAGCCTGCAAATAGAAAAATGAGAATTTGAAGAAAAACAGAGGAATCAGAATATATTCCATGATGTCAAACTGTCTGATCAAATAGGTAGATGGCAAAGACAAATGCAGAGCTTAAGATAAAGTTGAAGAGGCAAACCATTTTTTTTGTCCAAGATTTGTCTGACAGGCATTTTACAATCGTCTTAGACAAAGCTAAGCAGAGCTAGAGACAAAGCGGAATTAAACTCGGACAAATGTAAAGCTTAAGACAAAGTTGAAGAAACAAGTCATTCATTTGTCCAATATTTGTCCAACAAGCATTTTACAAATGTCTTGAACAAAGCTGAGCAAAGATAAAGACAAAGTGGAACTGACTGAGCATTCGTCCATCATCTGAAGTTTATCTTGGACAAATGTGAAACAAGGAATTTGTCCAACCAAGAAGAGCTACAAACTGAAGGCAAACTTCATCAAAATATATGGCTGACCAACTTCGTCCGCGCCATCAAAATTCATCCAAAACTAACTTTGAACAAATTTAAAGATGAAGCAACTTTGTTCGACGGACAACTAGAAAGAAACTTCATCCAAAATTAATGATGTTCTTTCCAAAGAGATGAGACTGTCAGCTATACAACATCTCCTAGATGAATACTTGCCAGAACCAGAAAATTATCTTCTTTAAGGTTGACACTATAGAGATTTCAGCTGATGAAAATTAATTAGAAGATGGCGAATTCAAAAGAACTAATCAAAATGGTCTTCTACAATTAATGGAGGTCACTTACCACCAATAACTGGAATTCAAAGTTGTTATAAATACAATAATGGTGGAACAAAGAAAAAAAGAAAAAAAACTAAACGAACTAATGAGTATTTATCTTCTTCTTGAGAGTGATTATAGAGCTGAAAACTTGCACAATCAAGAAATTTGTGCCTTGCATTCAAACCTTCCTCAACATCCATTAAAGGTGTTCAACTACCATTTGAGAAGAGCTTTTACCATTACATTTAAGCTTTAGACTTCTTCCCCTATGCTTTCTGTGAAGTGCTTGTATAAGTGCATTAACCTTCTATATTCTCAATCTTATAATTGCCTTGAGATGGTAGTTGAGACCAGGCTCAAGAAAAGTTGTGATTATCTAAGTGCAGACAAGAGCTATATTGTTATGCCCACTAGAGCGGATCTAGAAGAGTACTAAGAGTACTAGTTTACGCCCCTAGAGCTAAAATCCAAAAGAGTGCTAAGAGCATTGGTTTACGCTCCCTAGAGCTAAAATCCAGAAGAGTGCTGGGAGCACTGTGGTCACATCTGCCAGAAAAGGAATCTAGAAGAGTGCAAGGTGCACTATTGTAATTCTATTATATGGGATAGTGGAAACAATAACACTAAGAGGAGAGTATTCTTGGAAGAGTGGGGTAGAGTGTTGACTCGAAACATATAAAATTTTCTTGCATTTTGTTTAATTGTGCATTAAGTGTTTGATTGCATTATTTGTTAGAAGGACACTAAATCCTAAAGGGGTTCAGCAATAAGTCTTAATTACCCAATTCACCCCTCCCCTCTTGGGTATTTGCTTAACCTTTGAGATCAATAATAGTGGCATAGAAGTGTGGGATTGGACCTCTTACAGGCCCTTTTTGCTTAGCCTAGGCCTCTTATGGACCCTTTGTAGCTTTTGTAGAGGTGGTGCCTATTTTTCAATTTCAACAAAGGAAGTTAATAACAATAGAAGATGATTATTGGGGAAAAAGATTTGTATTTGATAAATATTCAATTGAGATAAGTATTATAATCATCGATATTCATAAATTTATTGGTAGTACATCTGTAGATGTTTTGCATTTCAAGCTCTTGGGATGTATCTTCCATTGATTTTTGTAGTTGACTCGTTGTTTAGGGTATGGTTGTTGAATCTGGTGAAGACAAGTAGCTAAAACATTGCATTCTATCTGCTTATGAGTGATCAGTAAATTATGATCTACAATTTCAATGAAAGTTATCGTGTAATCAGTATTTTCAATAAATTTTTTTAACTTTGGGTATTCAAAGTCATATATCATAATCTCTATAGATTGATCCATACAATAAAAATGTTCATTTAATAATGATAATTCACAAGGAAAAAAAGTTGTATAGCACCTAGATAACTTGACTTATCAGTCAAAAGTTTCGTAGCATTCCATAATTAGAAGCACTAGTACCACTTGTCATGGCACTTTATAATTAGCAGCATTGATATTGCTTCTCATGGTGTTCGACTTGGACGGTGATAGTTTAATTATTACCCTTGAGGTGAGAGCTTTTGTATTCTTATTTTTTCAACATGAAGGCTTTTGTATTCAAACGTTTCTCATAGACGATGCCAATGTTTGGGTCATATGCCAAAAATACTCTCAAAGAGTCCTATATGTAAATCTTGTATGACAGAGAAAATGTCAGAGGGTGCCAAGGTGGTCTCGCTGCAGGCACTTCGACACTCAAGTTAGTAAAAAACCTTAGTAGAAATATATGACATAAAGAGAGCTAGTTTTGAGGTGTGCATACTTGGTATATTTGTGCATCCCTAGTTCTTTTAGGAGTCCTTTCTATGGAACAGTTCCATTTATAGTTAGAGTCTTATGAAACCAAATTATGTTTGGATTAAGTCACCTATCAGAGTAGGATTCTAACGTAGCTAATTTGCTAGCTTATCTTATGTTACAGTTTCCTAACACAGCTGAAACTAACTAATAATGGGTTAAAGGTAAATAAGTAGAAATTGCTAATTCAGTAAAAAAAGAAGTAAAGAGTTTAAAATTGTAAAGTGGCATTTAATGCAGCCATGGTTGAAATGTTGAAATAATGAATAAAAAACCAAATTACTAAATGCATAAAGGAATATTTAGGATAATTTAATTCGAATATTTGGATAAACTAAAGCAAAAAAATATCAAATGTTTATTTGATAAATAAATATAAAAATTAAAATGACTAAAATTTAAATTTAGTAATATTTTATAAAAAAGAGATGGATATTATAAGAATTATCTAATAATCATAGAAATATTTCAAGAAAATAAATTTTAATAAGGAAAGAGCACCTCGAGAGATACTTATGGCTTACTTATCAAAATGATTTATAAGCCCTTTGCATAAATACCATCAAACATGATTTATTTTTTAAGATGGCTTATTTTAATTAAATAACTTATAAGCTTTGAAAATAAAGTAAATCAAATAAGCCTTTCATCTGGGAGTGCACATTGCCAACTTGTCTGGACAAGAAAATAATATTGGCTTGCTGACCAGGTATATTATGCGAAAAAAATGTTGCAGTTATAAGAAAGTTTATCATGTATGGTATGTTCAGTATCCAAGGGAACGGCTGAGATTAATCGCATATACTACATTCAGAGGTAGATATTCGGCCAACCGTGATAGCTATGATGCACGATAGAATTCTATCTTTAAAAATTTCAATTAATTATAAAGAATGTTGTTATTATAGTTTTTGATAATAATGCAAATACATATATATATATATATAGTTTCACAATCACCCATAATTAGTTAACATGGAAGAAATATTCTCCCCTATCCACGAGTCAAAATCATGTACATATTTCAATGAATTAGAGGCCGCCCATTCATCACATGGGCCCTACATTGGAGGTGAACAGGTCAGGCATCTTCTGTGTGTCCCGAGAATAAGAAACAAATGAAGGTCCACAACAGCTGGACTTATAGGTGATCTGGAATGGAGATTAATTACTTTTTTAAGTTCAAATATTCCATAGCCGTCCTCATATTATTGATAATTTTTTTTTTTAAATCCACAACGACCAATGCCTTGTGATCACAAAGTGCAAACGATAGAAATATGATCCCGTAAGCTGTATAGGCAGCAAATAAATCCAAAATTTAGGCTGAAGTTGGTTATTATAAAAATCGATGAAATGCCATGAAAGCTTCATGCCAAACTTCATTATCATTTCACTGTATGAGATATTATTAATTTTTTTTTGCAACCAAACCCTCCATTAGCCCTATGAAAATGTGGGAGCTGGCTGCAGATGACTAAAACCCATCATTTAAAATTGTAAGCCAGCGCTGTGGTGGTTTGCACTGCAGGTCGCAACAGCCACAGTAATGCACTCATATTTGCCTGGATGATTACTTCTTGTGAAAGTTGTTGTCTAAACTAAAGTTGGCCATTACATGCGCGTATGTGAAAGTTGGACTGACTTCTTAGAACAAAAATATGCGCATCATTCATGGGATCAGATTCAAACGCATCAATATATAATATGGCATAATTTTAAAGTTCATTCTGTATTTGACATGCTTTAATTCGATCGCATTGATTTGGTCGTGTATCTGGGCCAACGCCCATGATAGCATCAGAAGATTTCCGAAGAAAAGAAGTTGAGGATTGGAATAATGCCAAGAGGAGCAATCGTCTTCTGGTTTAAGGCTTCGCATATTGTTTCTACGAAATTAGGTTCGTTCATTTCATCCATGACAGTGAATGTCATATTCATTAAGGGAACTTCCTGCTATCTTAGAAAAAAATACTACTTAGCGGACAAAAGAAAAAATAAGAGATCCGGTCAATGGACAAAAATAAAAATAAGGGTGTGGTTGTTTTATGTGCATGTAGGTTGAAACATAGGCCATTGTTGTTAGGCCCCAATAGACCATGGAGAGGAGGGCTTTATTAATATTCACTAAGTTCGAGTTTTGAACACCACGCATGTACACTTGTACCTTTAGGGTGCATTTGGAAATGTGGAAAATATTTATGGAAAAAAAGATTTAGAAAAGTGAAAGAAAAGAAAGAAAGTGATACGATGTGGTTGGGGATAATAATTAAAAATAAAGTAAATAAAGATAAAAATAAATAAATTTTTGTATAAAAAATATAAAATAATGATTAAAAATATAAATAATAATGAAGAAAATAGATTATTGGGCGGTTAAATGTTAAATTACATCAAAAGGTAACTAAAAAGGGTAAAAAATGGTAAAAAAGTTTTTGACCTTTTTTTCTTCTCATTACCAAATACACCTTTAGTTTATTGGTAAAAGCAAAAGGTTATTTTCAATTATTTCTTAAGCCATTTTCTTATGATTCATTCACTATTAAAAGTTTGGACTCCTTGACTTGAAATATAGCAAGCACTTGATCCTTGTCCCATATAAATAATAATAATAATAATAATAATAATAATAATATTGATAATGATGATTACGATGATAAAGAAAAATCACCTAATGCTTATGGACCCATATGGGTAAAAGAGAAGTTCAAGGTAAGGGGTCTGAGAAGACCCACATTCAAAACAATTATACAAACCATTGGACGCATAGAATTTAAAAATCTAACCCAAATTTACTCGCAATTTCAAATATTTGGGGAGATATTGGATAGATATGAATAACCAGGTAATTTGCATTTAGTTAGATGCAACAGCATTTTCGGACACATTGGGTGTTGCATGTCATGTGCACCACGTGCCAACTGGTGGTTTGAAATAAAATAATTTCCCAAAAATCTGGTCCATTCCTTTCGCTAACATGATGAGCACGTCGATGGGGATTTGTGGGTATAATTCGAATGACCATTGGAAGCATTTCATCATCGATGGCCAGGTGTGTTATCCAATTCTGTTGGATGGACAATATCTCCTAGCTATAATGTGTGGCGTATGCACGAGCTTTAAATAGCACACGCGAGAAGGCGAAGGAAAAGAAAAGGAAAGAATTAAGAATGGCAGGAGTTACCCAAAGACCGTGGAAATTAAGACAGCGTCCAAGACACAACAGACTCTGTCGTGTGTTTTGAGTGGAATGCTGAGAAGACACGTTTGCTTGGCTTGGCGACACTCAAAAGGAGCGAAAGAGAGTTGTTGAGGTTGTAACAACTCTGCAACTGCGCTGTCGTTGGTGCTTTCGTCTTCGCTCTCGGGCAAAAGGGGATTGATGGATGGACGGGCGACATGTCGCTACTTGTGACCGGTGCTACGCCCCCCTCTGTGGACTTACAAATTTCAGATCCAAATATAGGGATCTGGTGGGACCCGCTTTGTCCCAGCCTCAAAATGGATCACTCCATACAAGTTTGAATATATAGCGGCTGGGGATGCCCAAGCTCATTGGATTTGAAACGTTTAATTTGAAAAATTCCTGATTAATTGATCTTGTTTTCTGAATGGTTTCCCAGAATCTTGTTTCAAGATCAAGCTCATTTCATGTTCAAATGCTGTTGAGTCATTGCTTTCATAAAATTCTCAAGTGCCTGTTAAGTTGGGAGTCATTTTTTTTCCCTTCCCATATTACATAAAAAGACTTTTAATTTACCTATTGCAGTCAATCATACCTTTTTTACATTTAAAATTATATTTTTCTTTAAAATACCTAACCTTTTTATCTTTAATACAATTTCATCGACATTATTTTATTCACGTTGACATCATTTAATCTCTATTAACTGGATAAAATCTGTTTTACAGATCCAAATTGATCATTAAAACGTTTTGCTCATTATCTTTTGACTTCTATGCCTTAGTAACCAATTTTTTCTTCATCCATATGTCGGAAATGTAACAAACGACGATTGGTTTTCAACTGTTTGGAACATTACGTTTAGGTTGGATTAAATTATTTGGTATGTTGATTTTGAAAGATGAGCTAACCTTTCCAATTCCATTCTTCTATTACTCGTCTTCGTCAAAAACGTTTGGAGCGGCATTTCAAATTAATGACAAGAAATTTCCAATTTAGTGGTTTAGGGACGATGATTAGGCTATTTTATTTCTCTTACAGATCTCCACCACTGGCAATTTTAATGCTATTGATTGGATGGCTGAGATCATTAAGTAAAACAATCCTTTGTTTTCTATTTTTTTTAATATAGCCTAATTCCTGGAGGTTCGAACGGAGATGAAAAACTAGTAAAAACAAACTCATGGATGAAATGATTCTGGTTATTCGAGAAGTCGCCTTCAATTATTAAGAAATGTGTAAAATGGTGGATATGACAGCTGACTGCCCTTGCATATTTTAGCTGGAGATTTTACAAAATAGACTACAATTTTACCTAATTGCAACTTAAACTATACATTTTTAATATTTGAAGAATAGATTCTCTAAGTTTTAAAATATTGCAAAACAAACCTTCATATTAATGTCCGTTCGGTAGTTTTATATATAGAATAAATTGAATGTAGTTTTAAATTTGTTTTAAAATTTTACAAAACTAGATCCAACCCATTCTATATAGAACAGATGTCAATTATTTTGCAACATTCTAAAACTTAAAGAAAAATACACAAACCACAAGGTCTAAGCAAAATCGTAAAGTTATTTATACACACCCAACAAATTGTTGTCATAAATCATCTATTAACAGAATAATCACTGACAGAGGTATCGTCTTTTATCAAATTTGTCACTTATCAAGTCTAAATTTTGGCAAAGTCTCCCTCATAATAAGAACAGATGGTAAGTTATTAAACCATATCCTCAAAATCATGGTTGGCTAGGTGACTTGAATACTTAATCCAAAGATTTATTTAGTGGAAGCTAAGCAAGTAAAATTAAATCATCTAAAGAAATGAATCTAATTATTATAATCATTCACACATTAAGACATATGCATTTACAATCATTCAACTATTTATAAAGTACATGCTTGAAATTTTATCATAATAAAATCCTAACACTTCTATGATTCTATTGGTTTCATTTACTCAACTTCCCTTTCTATTTTTGGCTCTCTAGTGCCATATGGGGTCCGGTTTCCTTCTTAAATATAAAAACCAAAATAGGTATGAGCATTACAACTCAGTAACTAAATAACCTTGCATTTAAATATCTTTTTAAACTCATTTAGTCTATGTTGATCCTAACCCTTTTTAATCAGCTCGATTTTGATGATGAATATGATTAACCAGCTAAGTTTTGATGATGAGCAAAAATATATGAATGCTTAAGGAAAAATGACTCTAAACTAAGAAGAAAGATTTCATATGTATTGGAACATGTTTAAAATCAAGAGGAACAAAGTCAGTATGTGAAGAAGTTTAGAGAGTTTGAAGACAAAGGTTATAGACAAAAGATCTAATTCTGAAATGACTTTAGAAGTTGTTTCAGACTTATGATCCAAGCTTTCAAGGCCAAACTATAGCTGAAGAATATATTTAGCATCAAACATGATCCTCATAGTGACTTTAGAAGTATTTCAAAAGTGCTAAAGTACATTGGTAAAGTCATCTAAGTTAGATGCCAAAAGCTTAGATATGAAAACAACTTCATAAATGCTTCAAAAGTTATAAAGGATAGTTTTAGAAGTACTGAAACATGCATGCAATGCACTTTAGATGTGCTAAAGCATGAAGCCTCAATGTCAAAGATTTAACATCGTTTTAGACGTTCTGAAGTTTTACTTTAGACCTACTGAAATATGCCTACAACGTGTCACTGAAGGAAGAAATAAAATTCGTTCGAAAATGACTAAGTCCCAAAGAAAACTTCAGATGGATTGAAGTATGAAGGCATTGCTTTCAGCACTTGCAATGATCTGAAGTTAGTTCTTCAGACTTTCCCAAAATGCTTTAGAAGTGCTGAAGTTGAAAGGCGCATAGCTAAGTAATTCACATTGTTTTAGACATTCTGAAGACTTACTTCAGACGTGCTAAAGCATTGTTCCATATGCACCAGTTTAAGGAGTTCGTAATGATCGTAATGTTAGTGTAAGTGTATAGTTTTGAAGACAAACATAATGAATATTTGTTAAGTGCTTAAGTATGCAAAAACAGGTTGTAGAAACATAAAAAAAATGTGAAAATAAAGTTTAACATTTCAAAAGAAATCTTGTCGATAATTAGACGCATTGGACAAATGAAAAGATGAAGACAAGGATGAAGAAATAGATTGTTCGTCTGTGCCATAAAGACTTGTCCAATGTATGCCATATTAATTACATGGATGAAACAAAAGACGAAGTTGCAATCAAAAAACTAGTTTGTCCGCAGTCTAAAGATCGTCCAAATCAATCTCGGACAAAGAAAAGTAAAAAAGAAGTTCATTTGAAGTTTCAAGGTAGATGCCTTAAACAAATTCATAAAGCGACGGACAAAATAGAATGAAGATGAACTTCATCCGAAGAATTAAGAAAGAAACCTCGGACAAAACAAAATGAAGAGGAACATCATCTGAAGACTTAAGGTAGAAACCTTAGAGAAATGCAGAAGAAAAGATGAGCTTCGGACAAAATTGAACAAAGAAAATTCATCTAATTGAGAATGACTAAGCAAAATTTGTCCGAAATTAACTTTGGACAAAGTAACGGTTCAGTGAGTTTGTTCGAAACTTACTTTGGGTAAATGGGATGAAGCGCAAGACGTCTGAACTTAATACCTTCTTCCTAAAACCATGAAATAGTCATTGCTACAGATACTTCCTCGCCTAATGCTTGCTCAAAGTAGAAATTCATCTTTTCACTTGAGGCAAGAATGACACTGTAGGCATTCCAATAAATGAGAATTAATTAGAAGATGACGATTTTAAAAGAGCTAATCAGAATGATCTTCTATAATTAATGGAGGTCACCTACCACTAAGCTGAAATTCAAAGCACATATAAATGGAGTAAAGATAAGAAGAAAAAAATTGATTGCTTATTCTTTACTGAGCTACAATCTTCATTCATCTTTCAAACAAGTAGAGAGCCTTCACACTTAATCCTTCTGCATCATCTCTGAAAGGCCTCCAACTATTTTTTGGGAAGATCATTTACCTTGCATTTAAAGCTTTAAACTCTTCTCCTAAGCTTAAAATCAGATATTTGTAAAGTGTGCTTAAACTCTAACATCCTTATATCTTTGTAATTACCTTGAGCTAGTAAGTGTTGACCAGGCTCAAGAAGAGCTATGACTGTTAGACAAGAATTACCTAGTTTATGCTCCCTAGAGATGGAATCTAGAAGAGTATTGAAAGCACTATGTACACTCCCTAGAGCTAGAATTTAGAAGAATGCCGAGAACATTATGTATGCTCACTAGAGCTAGAATCTAGAAGAGTGCTGAGTGCACTATTGCATTTCTATTATAATGAAATAGTAGAACCTAAGATACTAAGAGGAAAGTGTGCTTGGAAGAGTGAAGTAGGGACGGTTGCCTGAACCACTATAAAAATTCTTGTGTTTTATTTATTTGTGTGATTACTATTTGATTGCATTGCTTGCTAGAGAGAGGTTATATTTCAAAGGAGTCTTGTAAAAGTTTTAAATTCCCAATTTATCCCCCCCTCTTAGGTTTAGCCAACCTATGAGAACCAACAAGTGGTATCAAAGCGGGCTACATAAATATTTATAGTGATCCAATGGCAAACCCATCATCTTCTGCTCATGTATTCGCCAAGGGGCAATCATTTACCTGGTCACCCCTATTTGATGGAACCATCTTTTTCTATTGGAGATTGATGATGAAGCAATTTATTATGGGGCCAACGATAGGGATTCTTGGAAGGCTATGGAAGTAGGAGTCATCCTTCCTACTAATGAAATTGGTATATGGGGTAGAGAAGAAACTAATGTAGCCCAAAATAATGGTAAGGCTATGAATTCATTATTCTATGGAGTGTCAGCTACTGAGTTTGATAGAGTGTTTTCTTGCACTACTGCAAAAGATATTTAGGATAAGTTAGTATCTATTTATGAGGGATTCTCACAGGTCAAAAGGACCAAGAAGAATATATTAATAGGAGAACAATAAAATTAAGAATGAAAGAAGGAGAAAGTATATCAGAAATGTATGTTTGATTTTCTAGAATCACTAATGCTTTGAAAAATTTTAAATTCTGAACAGGTCATGAAAATCTTAAGAGCATTGCTAGACTCATGGAACCAAAAAATTAGAGTTATTAAGGAATCAAAGGACTTGAATGTGCTTCTATTAGATGATCTCATCAACTCCCTGATGTCACACAAGTTGATTAAAAATAAGAGAGAGGAGCCAATAAGGCAAAAGAAAACTATTGCTCTTAAAGCAACTAAGGAGAGCAGTAGTAAATCTACATCATAGTCTTAAGATGACATGGCCATGCTTGCTAGAAACTTTAGAAAACTCGTAAGAAGCAACTGAGGCAACATCTCAAGAAGACAACCTAGACAACAAAAAGAAAAGAAAAAGGCTAAAAGAAGGAAAGATCTTTCCAATTATTACAAATGCGGAGGAATTGGACACATGTTTCCAGAGTGTCCTAATGAAGAAAAAGTGAACGTAAATGATAGAGAAGAAAGAAACAGAAAAGAGAAACAATTTAAAAGATCATTAAAAAATAAGCTAGATGAATGTACATGAACGATGAAGAATCCTCAGTCACAATCTATTACAAAAAGGATGACAGAGAAGTAGGCAATTTTGCAAAAATATGAAAATGAATCAACAAGCTAGCTCTCCACCAAAGAACACTA